>JAPDSC010165269.1:49177-66266 GCA_026290005.1 Latrodectus geometricus
ATTTATATTAATTTTTCAGAATTCTTAAGAAGTTTTTGATTTTCTCACTCCAATATAATCCTCATTGAAATTCCCTTTAAAAAGGTTTTGCGTTGTAAAACACTAAATCAGTATTTTTTTACTTAAAAAAATATCACACATTACAGCTTATTTCAATTGCTTCAAGTTTTTTTTAAACTTATTCATTTGACGCAATATTTACTATTAAAATGTGTTATATTTTGAGTAGAATTATAACTATGCAACACTCTGAATTTAATTATTTAAGATAAATATTTACATTTCCTGCTGGTCAAACATTTTGAGTGAGAAGAATAAAATCTTAGCTTTTACATCATGTACGAGCATGTTTATCCCACATTATGATAAAGAGAAAAAAATTATGTGACTTTTTGAGAACGTTAGCATATTGGGAAAACAATTCAACATATAAACTCATGAATAGAAATGAGTTTTAGTTTTACGTCATTAATGTAGAGAATATTTGTGCAAACACACAAATATTAGGAAATAATCTTCAAAACTACAGTACTTATTTATATAGGAACATCAAAATAAGTTTTCAGTATTCATAACAAATTACTACAGACAATTTATTTTCAATAGAAGTACTGAAGTTGGTTTTTGAATTCTTTCTCTCAATGACAAATTTTGATTTGAAATAAACTTTTTAATTTAAATTGGCATTCTGAAGTACCGCTAGTTTAACTATTCCGTTCAAAGTGAATTAACTATTAGTGATATATATCAGTGTACTGAAGCTGTTTGTTTTTTAATCTCAACAGACATTCTAATTTTAAAATTAAGAAAAATTAAAAAAGAAGTATAAACACTCTAAACATTTGGTATATTCTAAAATGAAAGAAATTATCATAATTAAAATACTTAATTAAAAAATAGATTATCGCATTTGCTTTCTTTCATGTTTTCTGAAATGAGAATTAATGTGTTGAGTTATATAGTTAATTTATTTTATGTATGATTAAATAATCTGTTGTAAATATATATTAATAAACTTAATAAAACCTTTTATTTGCAATAATGGAGCTGGAAAGCTTTTTTTGTCTATTTGTGTGGGCTAATGAGTATATTGCCAATTCCTTCGGTCAGATGAAATTATTTTCTCTTATTTTGATGGATATATCGACTGTTGAATTCCTGACACATTTATCGTAACTTTAACTTGTAAGTATTTCTAAGCTTAACTCACACTGAAATAATAACATATAATAAGAGTTAAAAAATAATGAAAAGTTTACATCTTCTGGCTCACCTTTGTATTAACTGAGTTAATTTCACTTTAAAATATGTGATTCCTCTGTTTCTCGATAACAGAATTAATAAGTGCTGGTGGAGTAGAACAAAGCAATGACATTCTTGCTTATCCTTTAATAAGGCTGATTGCGTGGATACTTTATACATTTTTAATAATTTTTCTTTGATGAATTAATGAATAGAATTTGATTGATTAAATGTTTTGTCACGTGTCAGCCAGTCTGCTGTACGAGTGTGTTGTTCCAGGGTTTCAGCTGAATCGTAATTTGGTGTATAGTCCAACTACTTCAGTACACACATGTGCCATAGGTACCCGTTTACAGGGTAGGCAACCATTCAGTTCTCCATTCATACTAAAAAAGGACAAAGACAGGGGAGAGAGAGAGAAAAAGAAAGTACATCCATGTCCAAATCGGGATTCGAACAGAGGACCTCTCTATCCGCAATCAGGCACGTTAACCACTAGACATGGTGAGCAGCATTATATTAATTCATTTAGTTAATTAAATTGAATTATTTATTATTAATTGGGATATATAATAGAGGTATCAACATAATTACCCTTAAAACATGTAACGCTCGGCTTATCTAAATAGTAGAAGATAATAAATAATAAGAAGGCATGATAATGGAAATATGAATTTTCTTGAATGTATTCATCAATTTAAAGGAATTATGAATGTAATAGAAGCTTATAAATAACAGGTTGCTGAGGTCTCTTTTTGGAAAATCATTTGAGACTGGTAATAGTAAGTGGAATTTGATGTGCTTTTTTTGTTTTGTTGAAATTTTAAAAGTACTCAATAATGTATCGATGGTATATGTAAAGCCTGTTACTCAGTGAATTTGCTTGGACTCTTTTTTAAGACTATAAAATTTTATATTGAGGAAATTTTAGCGATTTGTTAATATAAATATGTATGCTATTTTTTAGCATAATTGTTGATTATTAATATTGTTGTATAAAGATTTTTAATTTAGAAATAATAAAATTTCGTTATCAAATAATTTATGTTAAAATTTATGACCACATACAGGGGCAAAATTTTTTTTTGTTTATAGCTATCATTTGCTTTTTGTACACCATAATGGTAACTTGTTTTCTCGCAAATTAACTAAATTACTTTTTAACTGGCTTTTTTGATTCCATACACTGACAACTAACCACATATCCATTACTGCAATCTGTGCTATGTACTCTTGTGTCTATATATTTAAGGTGTTTTGTTAAAAACGATAAATACGTATTGGATAGCACATGAAGAAAGTCTTTGTGATCATAATCAATCGTCTTTTATATGTTATCTTACATTTGAATGTTATAGCAAATTACAAATGCATAAATATAATATAAATAATCGTAAATAATAAAATTTATAACTAAATACTAATTACTGTACTATCAGTCACATTCTTCTTATTTTTTATATTTATGTAAATTATATATCTAATGGTAAACTCGTTGAACAAATTTAAACAAAACTTAAATCTAAAACATTTTTTCAAATCTAGATAAATTTATTAGTATACATTCTATCATTCGCATTTTTGAGTGATTTTGTTGTATAAAACATGGATTGTTAATTCACTAGAATTAAATATTATATTAGTGAAACAATTATATTTTGAGTCTTTAATTAATAAATTATAGATTTAATATTATTTTATGATTGTCTTTTTTGAAATTTTAAAAAATTATGTAGTTTCAAATTATGCAACAACCAAGATACAAGAGGAAACTTTGATGTTTTGATTACGGAAACACTTTTTCATTTAAATTAATGTCTATAAATATTACAAGTCAATTGTAATTAATACTGGTTCAATATTATTTTTTAAAAATAAGTTTATTTGTGCTATAGTTGCTGTTATTTCAAATAGCTGTGAGATTTCGTTTTAATACTTTAATTCCAAAGAGAAAAATTATATATAAAAAATAAATAAAGAGGCTTATTTTATTTAGAATTATAAAACAGATACAATTTCTTTACGAAGAAACTTTCCTTGCTGAATGTATTATTTTATATACTAGAGCAAAATTAATTATGAGCTTTAACAAATTATTAAATCGTCCTTCTCATAAATTTATTCGAGCTAGTTTAGCTTAAATTAATGACAGTAATAAATTAAATTAATAGAATTCAACACCAAATTAAATTAGCGCAGCATAGTTTGTGTTTTCTGTGATTAGAAATAGACTAAATTTTTAGGAAAAAGGAATAGTTCATATTTATCAACTCAATTAATAATCCGTAATAAAATAGAATATTATGCGGAGGAATAAAGTAGAATTTTATAGTTTCTTTAATTTCGATAGTTTATCAAAGAAATAAACTGCTAAGTGCTAGCTTTCCCTTACCGAGTATAATCAGATTTGAGAGATTAAAGAGAAGCAAAATAATTGGAGAAATATTTATAGAAAGAAATTATTTAAGCTTGGATTTTAACGCAAAGTTATTTCATTCCGTCGTTTAATTACAAGTAAAAAGGATATTAGTAGAATATGCATTTCCCATAAAAATTTATTATCGGAACCTATGGTTGCAATAAATGGTTTGTGGTATTGTTTCTCAGACCTTTATTTATTAAAATAAAGATATTTGAATGATTAATTATTAATTGATGATTCTCAAGAATTTATTATTTCAAAATCCTATGGGTAAAAGTATATTTGAAATGGAAATAACTTAAGGAATTTGAATTTTGATTCTTGAAAATAATACACCATTTAAATATAAGGGTTTCTGTTTTCCAAAATAATATTTTTTATTTTTGAGTAAATTGTTATTGTGCACTAATGCTTAAGTAAAATACTTTGGAAAAGATTTATTCTTCTGTATTTATTTCAATTTAAAGGCATTAATTGACATTATTATATAAAATTATTTGCATGATTTCATTTTAATAAAGATAGGAGTTCATTCTCCATTGCAAGCATTTTTTACTCAATTAATAATAATTTAAACTTATAATGTTAAAATATTTATGATCGTCCTTTATGTTAAATTTAAATGTGAAATAGTTTCATTTTCTTTTTTATAAATAACATTTTTTTATAGTATCTTCGAGGTTATTGTTTAGTGTGTATTAATTTCTAAAAACCGTTTTTGATAAATGTATATTAATTGTATATATTTATATTAACTAAATATTTTAAGAAATGTTTTGTGAAACAAATGGTTATAGATACATCCTGTTTTTCTGTGTTTCATAAAATTATTTTAATTAGTAATGTTTAAATAACATTTTAATGACAACCAGTATTGTATTTTTAAATTTTATTTTATAATTCAAATTAAAAGTATTACTCATGCCACACCCCCACAAACTGGTTTGTTTGGTGGGCTACATTCATTCATCATCTCAGAAAAAAGAGCAAAGAATCTTAAAGAAAAAGGAACACCTATGCTCAATATAGAATTCGAAACCTGAACCAAAAGCCTAAGAGTCAGGAACGCTTACCTCTCAGTCATCGTCCAGTCTTTCTCCAAGATTAATCAAAATGATTTCTACAATACGAAATTTTTGTTTGATATTATTAACCAAAAGAAAAATGTCTAATAATATTTGAAAAATATTTTTACTATTTAAAAATTAACATCTATATCTTTTGAGAAATATAAATGGTTGTATGCAAATATAATCTCAATCATATAGATTAATTTGTTAAGAGCTAAAAATTGTTCCTTGTTTTAAGATATTGAAGAACATATTCTATCGGATGAAGGTTTTCTAGATTCCTTAATAAGAGAATTTATAATATTTTTTAATAAATTAATTGTGTAATAAAATTTTAATAATTAATAAGATATATTTGCAATGAATTTATTGTTAGAAATAATTTTCTTCCCAAAAATAAATAAATAAATGTGGCTATTCAAAAAAAGTTGCATTTGTGATCAAAGTATGTTTTTCTTTTTGTATTTTTCAACTAATGTAAAATGAATTTAAGATGAATAAAAATAGATTATCTATTTTAAATCGTTTTAAAGGTTTTTTTGTTTCAGATAAAGTAGAAGAAAATAGAAAAATATATTATTTCCCATAACTAAAATTGTTGATATGTTCTCTACTCTTTATGTCCAACAATACTTAAAATTAATTTGTTTCATACATGGGAAAAAAGGATGAATAGCTGCCCACAGATTACCGATAAAATATAATATGTTCATCTTTGTAACAAACTTATTACATTACTTTTTCATATTTTAAGATTTATGAATAATTTTAGAAATATATTTTTTGATTTTTATACCACATACATGAAAGCTTTGATGTTATTAATTAATTATATCTCCTTTCATTTCTTTTAATTGAGGTCAAAAAATTAAACTTAAGTTTAAAAATGCATAAATTTAAAAATTTTAATTTGAAGTTTTAAGTTTTTTTAATTTGGAAATACATTATGAAATTTTTAAAAGTAAAAAAAAATAATTTCATTCAATTAAATGGAAATAAGAAAAGAGCTCACAATTTGAAAATCAATAGTTTACTGGCTAGCTGCCATTTTCCTAATTTGTACAAAAGGCAATTTTTTGAATGGCGTAATTGATCTTAAAGATGATCTCTGACATAAATAACAGAAGCTGCCTGGAATTACGAAAAATATTTTATCAAGAGTCAACCGAATTTTTCTGTTTGTTCAGTTTTTTCTAAAATTATATACATTTACACTTAAATATAATTTAACACCAGACTTCTACTATAACTTTCTAGCACACATCAGATTTTGAAAGTTATATTAATTCGAGAAGTTAAATATTTCAGTGCTTATTATTTTTAATGCTAAATGATTTCTTGTTTTCATACAGTAAATTTTTACTGTATACTAGCTAAATAATTATTTTATAAAATGCATGCCTTTAATTTATCTTGATAATCCATTTTAATTACAATTGAGAGTTTCATTGTAAACAAATGAAATTATTTTGAAATTATCATTATGAGATCAAAGGATAATTATTTGCTAATTAAACAATTAAAATTATAACAGAAATATGTGAAATATTTTATTAGTGCTTACTTTAATGCTCATTTTAGCAAAAGTTCATTTTTTCCTTCTTATTATAAATATCTTCGAGTTTGTTCAGATATTATTTTACTCTGTTAATTATAAATATTTAAAAATAATATGCAATTAGTACTTGTTATTTTTGTTTTTCTTTATAAGACTATGCATACATTTGATGATTTTAGAATTAATTTTGAAAAGAAAGATGAGTGAACTTGATATTATTTTGTTTAATACTTGAAAATGAATAATTAAATTTAAAAACGCAAATTACTTATTTAATTTTTTAAACAGTTTTAGGGTATTAAATCTGTGTAGAATTAAAAAAATACAAGATATATTAACAAATTACTTCTTCTAAAAATATTTGATTTTAAATATAAACAATCCTCTTTAAAATTAAAAAAAAATCACAAACTTCCCAAAATATTATAAATGACACCTCAATTTATTTAATTTTAAGCAGATATATATGTATATCATTAAAATTTATATTTAGAATACGTATGTGTAATGGAAATTTGAAATAAATAATAGAAAAGAGGTTACCGTTTTTCATGATATTTCAAGAACAGCTATTGACAAATCCAGTTGAAAAATAATACAAATGCTACGATAAAAGTCAAAAGTTCAATATCAGTTTATAGAAATATGTATGTGACTAAAATTAGATTGTGAAACATAAATATTTATATAAGTAAATAATCCGTCATCGTTTATTTATTGCAATGGAAAGAAATGTTGACAAATATAGTGATATATTTACAGAATAACTTACAATTAAATGAATTTATTAATAATTGAAAAAAAATAATGTGTATTGTTTTAATGATTTAGTAATTATACATATAAAAGTAGTCAATACATTTATTTAGTTACATAACTATAAAAATTAATTGAAAATATTAGTTATAATTTTAGCTGCTTTTTATTAAGACTACAGTAGTTATAATTTTAGCACCTGAGTAACTAAAATGAACTTTGATGATGAAGTGGGTTAGATTAATTGAAAGTACAATTACGAGAAAGATAATTTACTAACATGACTAGTCATTACTGTTGTCTATATCCTTTTATCTTTAAGAATACAATGGAAAATATTTTTCGGTTGCATTCTTCTTCTGTTTGTAAGAAGGAAAATCATTTAAGGCTTCCTTTTACTTATTAGTAGGACCAGATACATTCCATTCAGAAAAAGAATTCTTAAATTGTCTGTCTATGTAATCAGAGACATAATATACATTCCAATACAATGCTTAGGTTAAATGTAATAAACCTGAATAAAAAATAGTTATCTTGCTTCATAAGCGCAGAGATTCGAGACAAAATATCATAATTACTTCTCATAGCAAATTTATTATAGCAATATTAAAGTAGTTTTACTAGTAAAATTACTGGGTAAGAAATTGTCATATTTTATATACAAACTTATTAGAATCGAAATTAGAATATCCTTATTTGTTTTATTTTTAAGAAATGCTTTTAAGTCCCTTAAAAACAGAGTATATTAGAGATTTTTTAAGAATATTGTGTCAAAAGTTTGATTAATCAATATTTTTGTAACTCTTTCGTAGATGAATACAATTATTGTTGAAAATCTTCTAGTTGCGTGTATGTGTGTTTGATTTAAAGTTTAATAAACCAAACTATATAAAAATGCTTTCAATTTTAAAGATACCTGAATGACGATTCATTTTTATTACTTAAATCAGAAATAAATATGAAAGGAAACTTAGCGTTATAAGCAATTGAATGATTCAATTTCCTTTAAATATACTTTCCATTTTCTAATCTTATTAGCATAAAAATAAGTACATACTTATATTTAATGTAATAAGATAAGAAAATGCATAGTATAAGTAAAAATAAGTATATTTTATAAATATAATGTTCATACATAACAACATATATGCTGTTGCATATTCACATTATATTTCATAAAAATGCGGATCATATTAGTAAACTATTTTTCTTCTTGGAAAAAATTTCTATTAATTCTAAGAAATTTACATTGAAAGATACTTATTATTCCTAAAGTTTTTATTATATACCTCGAACAGATTTCAAATGCTTTCGTGAAACGATCGTTCTATTGAAACTTTTATACCCTGAATGCCTTCATTAAAATAACATTTGAAAGTACAAATTGCTTTTCGATGAAAAATACCATGCTTAGAATCCACCAATATGAAAAATACCATGAAGAAAAATTCCGAATTGAATCTTCAAACTTGTAAGATATATTCTAAAATGCTTAAAGGAATAGAATTGACGATATTTTGTAACTTTTTGAATTTAAACATGATATAATAGTTTCAAATTGAATTGCTTTCTTCATTTTTTTAAACAAAGTTAGTAATTCTTAAAAGTAAAAATTATCATCATTATATCATTATATTGTGCATAAAAAATTTACTAATGATTAAATGTTATATAAATATTATCTTCATATCAATGATGATGTAGTTACGAAAAAATGTCTATTTCTAATGATAATTATAATTTCTTAAATTTATTATATTTTTAAAGATTAAAATTTATTGTTTTTTCACAATGCTAAAAATTTTTAATTTTTATGAAATAAATTATGTTTAAATAATTTATTACACAAGGTATCAATAACTATCATATATTATTAATTTAAATTTGACTTAAAAATCAACCATTATGTTTTACATACGAATGGAGAATCTAAACTTTTATCATTACTATAGGAGCAAACATCTATTTCGGAGAAGATATATCTGCTGAAAATTCAATTTCAAGATTTAGAATTCAGTCATCTGCAAATTGCCCAAGATATTTGGTTTCATGTGACAAAAGAATTTATTTTTCATGCAGTTTTTGAAATAGAAGTATTTGTGTTTTAATAATATAATAAACACAAATGTAATAAACTCTACATACCAAATAAAAAAATAAAAGCTTTAAAAATGTACTCTATAAGCTAAAATATATTTATTTCATTGAAAATAGAGAGAATATTTTTAGTATTTCTTGTAGAATATTAGACCTTACAGAATAATTCTTATACATGAAAATTTTAAGGAAGAGAGGTTCTTAAAAATAATTTTATCATGAGAAAGCTATGAAAGTAGTCAGTTTTAACAGTTTTCACTCTATAATATTTACAATAAATATATTTCAATAATTCAAATACTGCTTTCTCTTTATATATTTCCAATTTAAAAGCGAACAAACTATTTTTAAATAAATATCGTAAGTAGCATCGTGACTTTGTTTATTTAATATTTAAAAAGCGAGGTATACGATATCATTGTGAGATACTGTAAACATATGACAATTGTAAAATAACTACTAGATACTTCAGAATATGCCCTACATATTTTTGGTATTTCAAATAAAACAATATTTCTAACACAGCGCATAGTCAAAACAATTGTCGTCAATTGTGATCTATTGTGTTCGCGGTTTCAGTTTTAAAATATAAATTTATGTCTAATTAATTGTTTTTATAATGCTCGTGAATTAAGTGCAACTTATGAATTTGTGTCGTTTCATGCATGACAAATTTTTCAAAGATTTATCAGAAATTATTTACTCACCAAGACAGTAAGTCCTGAAAAAATTGATTTTTTCCCTTTCATAACAAACGTAATTATCATACAAATCAAACTTTCATAAAAATAAACGCCGGAGTTTAATTCATATATTTAATATCATATATAATTAGATAAAATATTAATAAAATATTAATTATAAAATATATAATTAGATAAAATATTTAATATCACATATAATTAAATAAAAACAAACAGTATATTACTAGTAGAATGTCACTGCTTTGAGAAAATGATCAATTAGACTCTTTGTAAGATATATGGTGAGATATACTTATGCAGAACACAATATTCTTATATACAAAATATGCTTATATGAATAAACAGCAAAGTTTTTTCATTTGGATAAATGCTTAAGGTATTTGCAGCTTATGTAACCAATATTGGACATTGTTTTAATTATGTTTGTGAATTGAAGATTGTATACAAATTTGTGCATCGTAGTTCTGATTAGTTTGATATTTACACTTAGTTATAATATAATATGATATTTTCTTTTCTCGAAACTTTTCACAGGTATAACATATTTGTTTTATAAATGTTTACAAAAAGAATTATTTTTAAAATGATAAGAGACTCCAAAAAAACAAATTATTTTATCATGTATAGCTGTAAAACCAGTTTTTCTTAAGCAGATCTTTAAATTTTTTATTACTTAAAACGATATTTTGCTTAAGAATTAAAATAAGCCTCATGTTAACAGAAGAATACAAATATGTTAACAATAATTCCTTTATTTAGCCTCTGTTTGTTCACTTGTTTGTTCGATAAAGTAAATAATATAAAGTAAATAATACATAAGCTGCATGAAATATTTTATTTTTAAGAACTAAACTAATTTTTTTTAACTAAACTAATTTTGATTCTGCGGATAAGAATAAAGAAATACAACATTTTCCCTGCATAATACCAACCACTGTTTCTAGATATATATCCCGTATAATGCCTTAAATTCTGAAAACCGATTTTTTTAGTCTTACCTAAAACTTTAAATCTGAAACGATATATTTTTTATACTGTGGATAAAAATTTGAAAGCACTCAGAGCATAGTTTTAGAAGCAAATAAATATGACGAAATATCTTAGATTTCTGGAAATATTTTTCATGAATGCTAGATTTTGAATATAAAGTTGATATGAGAAACTGTAGTCACATTCAAGAAATGTTTGACAATCACTTTTACTAGGAATTTCACGAAACTGCAAATAATATTTACGAATCTATTTGTTTGTCAAATGTTTTATCAAATAGTTTCATTAATAAATGTGGGAAAGTTAAGTCTTTGTAAAACTTGTAAGAAATAAATTCTTTTTTAATACTTTATGTAGCAAGATTTTGTATAATTTATAGTTAAAAATAGCTGTTAATCTACACAGTAGAATTTTATATTGAAGATTATATAAACCTCTTTTGTAAAAATAATTATTTAAATTTTATATAACAGAGTTGGCAGTTGAATCTAGTCTTGCCTTCGTAACAATGGCTTGTGAATCCGAACCCCATATTGCGATTTGTTGTTTCTAATGTTTCGGTATCAACTGCACATTTTAGATGCTTATATAATTATCTCTCTTTTACAAAAAAAGACCGATGTGAGGCAAACAAACTGAATATTATAAATTAAGCATGTTATAAAGTAAAAGTACTGAATATTATGAGTTTATAATCTATTCTATAGATGAGAAAGATATATATATATATATATATATATATATATATATTTTATTAGAATAATTTTAATTCTTTGTAAATTTCTGTGATATTGCTAAAAAGCTAAAATTTTTTGAAAGTTGAATAAACAATAGTATATGTATAAAATCATTATAAAAATATAACTAAATTGTTTGAGATGCAGAAAAGTAATAAAAATATTCATTTAGCTCTAAATGATTTGATGATATCAAAATATTTCATGTTAAACATTATAACCCTGCAAATGAAATTTTTCAGCTCTATAAATAGTTTACGTATTAATTGGCATACATCAATTATAATATGTTATATTAAGTAGAGCACACAAACATACAAAATTGTTTTAACTGCATAATGCTGCTGTGTACTTATCTTGACAAATCAAAGGAAATTCCAAACAGGCAAAGAAACTGCTCAGTCTTATTCATTGAAAAATATCATCACAATTGTTAGAATGATGTGTTTATTTATTTATATATATATATATTGTTTGATACAAAATGAAAAACTATAAATTATTGGATAAAAAAATCAAGATTGATTCATGGATAGAGAATACAAATGAAAATTAGTTTTATATGAAAAAGATATAAACTTATTATAAATGAAAAATACAGATTAATTAATAAAAATTGTGGGAAATTTACCAAGCTGGTACAACCGGACACTCAAATCAGTTAATACATGGATGAGGTTCCGAGGAAAGGATATTTATAAATGCAGATCCATTGACTTCATTTGATTGTGTGAAGAGGATTGGGATATGTAGTCAAATGAAGTCTAATTACGTCCTAGATATTCTCTGTAATTAAAAATTTAGGACACTGAAAGCAGAGGAGAAACTTAGAAACAGATTGAACTATGTCGCATTATCGTGCATTAATATTCAATTCATTTCTACATCAATTCAGTAAATAACTTACTTTTAATGTAAAGTAGCAAGCTATTAAAGATATCCTTTGTCTCTCAAGATTTATTTTTTACATAATTTTAATATTTTACATGCTTACTTCAAAGAAAATATGACCAAGAAAAAAAGTTTTACTTGTCTATCTGGAGAAAAATGGCAAATGTATAACTATTTTTTCTACTTTCTGTGCTAATAATTCTTGGTTTGAAATGGAAATAAATTTTGACAGCTTCCCTAAAGCTTGTGTTAAATATACTGAACAAAGATCATTTAGAGTGTTAGCCAAAGCCATTTATGCTCCTAACAATTTTCGATTCCTGACATGTAATTCAAAGTAAACATATAAACAACCATACATTTTGTTATAATATCATAGAGAGATCTTCTATTACACTTTTAAGCTCTATTGATGTTATTAAAACATTTAAATTCCCATGGTCTTCGCGCATTCTTAAAGAATAAAAGCCTTAATTTATCTATACCAATATGGCTTGAACGCAGCAGATTTTTCAATCTGTACTACTATTTTTTCTTTTTCACTTTTAAAATTATTTTTTGTTTCCTGTAATTTAGTAAAATTATAATCTCACTTTCGTCTTCATAGTACATTTCTTTAGGATATTGATATAAGTTTTTTCTCTTTGTTTAGAAAATATGACAAACGTTGGCGTTCTTTTAATCTATCATTAGACTTTTTAAGCTAAAACTTTCCTGAGAGTGGTGTTGTAATGTTCATAAAAAAAGGAAGGAAATCCATCAATTACTAGTTCTGAAATTATCGTTGCTCTTCAAAGAAATAAAAAATTTTTTTCAGAAAAATTTGATTAGCTATTTTGAGCTCTCATTTCAGGAAACCATAGGCTTATCAATATTTTCATTTACTCTACTTTGAAATTAATCTGGTTATACTTTCATTTATATATTTTTTTAGAAACTTTAATATATTTCCTTTTCTATATAAATATTGCTAAATCTAAAGTTACATCCTTTAAGTATTATCAATTTTGCATTGTGTCTTTTTAGAAATTATTAACATTTTAATTTACATGATAAATTATTGGAGATTCTGATTTATGACTTTTTTACGTTTTATAAATTTATTTTGATAGACAAGTAGTCTAGAGATAACAGTGCTGACATCCCTTCTGAAGAAAAGTTTGGAAATATATGACTTTATTTTCAGATCATTCTTGTCATAGAAAGATGTTCTTTGTGGTATATATATAAATATATATATGGTCTTTGTATATAAATATATATATATATATATATATATATATATATATATAATGTTTCATAAAAGAGATTTACCTTTCTGTTTGTTCAAAATACATTTTGGTCACAGAGTTTCTATTGGAAACAATGGAATATTATATGCAGATTTGTTATCACAAACTGCATCGTTCTATGAATACTTCCCATAATGTATATAATAAAATATTGCATACACTGAAACACTTTTCTCATTAATATATCAATTATCCTTCCATGTAAATTTTAATTCCATTAAAATGATTCATTTCCTATGTTAAAAAGCTAGTAAACTAAACCATTCTTTAAATATTGCTTTTTGCAGAAAATATGTAAATTATTGATGGTTAATCTCATATCGAACACAATATATTATATAAAGAGAAGCTATCATAATTGTTTCAAATGTGAAAGGTTCTATTTTTTAATATGGTTTTTGAATTATATTCATTTACTATGGCTATAACGCAACAGATAGAAAACGTAATAGCTATATTTAAATATTTTTTCATAATTTTCCATCTGTTAATATAAAATAAATTTTAAAACTGTTTTATGGGAATAAATTAAAAATATCTGAAAATATCATAAGTCTGAAAGTTTTTTGTTAAAACATATTTGATTGGAAATGAACAAAAATATTTCCCAATTATTGTTTTCAACTTATACTAAATAAGCCTTACATAAAAATATATATTGAAAAACTGATGTAGAATTTTCCTGATAAATATTTCGCCACATTTTAATTACAGTTTAAGTTTTCTATAGAAGAAGGAGAAATTTATTTATACATATATATAGGAATAAATAAATTAACGTATAATACCAAGAAAATATCTGACTAGACTATTTAATACATTTGTTAAATTTATTTCAAATAGTTTAGTTTCATATTATTCATAATTTTTGGTGACCTAAGTTTTTATTTCTCTATCTCAATGGAATTCGTTCATATCTATTTTTTGAAAAATAATATACAAATGGCATATTTCATTTTTTATAGCAGATATCATATTTTATTATTTTATGAAAGGAAATGGTTAAGCAGATATTGTGTAAGCCTTAAACTTCTTATCATAAATAATCATTCTTTTCCTCTGTAGGGTGCTGATATTTAAATCATATAAATCAAAATATTTAAGGAAAAAATTGCGTTGTAAATATTTACACTGTATCATTCGAAGTCTAAATTCCTTTGAAGCAATTAAATGTTACTCATAATTATGTAAGTAAAGTGAGTTTTGGAATTATCTCCAAAAATAAATTCGAATTAAAATATAAATGAAATTTCTTTTTAATATAAATATAAATCAAGATTCAACTTTGTTTCCCGTATATAAATAAAAAGATTGCACTAGTGTCATATTAATTTTTTATGCTGTACAAAAATTGCCTGTTAATTTCAGGGAATAAATTTAAAGTTTTAGAAAAGGTTATAACTGAAAGTTTATACAGCCTTTGCCAAATTTTCTTTTTTCGGACACACTGAATGGACATCATATGAATTCTGTGTGTGATTTTATTATTTTAATAATGATTAATTAATCAAATATCTACAATAAGCTGATACCTAGAGCATGTATTTTAGTTAAAAAAAACAATTTTATTTAATTCAGAAACAATGAATTTCAAAAAATGGATGTTAATATAAAAAGAAGAAACAATTGTTTTATTTTGAAAATGATTTAAATAAAAATGTCGTTATATTGCTTTAATAAAAAAAGTAAATAATATATTATAAAATATAAAAAAAATAAAGATTTTGTTCTAAATTTACAAATTTACCTAGATTTTTAGAGAATAAAATGAAATTTCTATGTCTATTTTTTATATTTCTTTAAATATATAATATTTCTTCAAAATTTTTATTATAAAAAATAATCAGCTTCATTTTTATCTATGATATGGATACTCATGTACATTCAAAATACAATTTATTATCTTTTCAGAGATTTTCTCGTTAGTAAGTACTTTGTACAGTTGATCACTTTAATAATCATGTGTTATTGCTTAAAACTGTTAATACACTGTAAATGTGATATTTTCTTCTTCTAAAAATAAATCTAAAACTATATATTCTATAATATCTATAATTTATTGAAAAATTATTTTCCTCATGCAGATAATCTATACCATCTCCCGCTAAAATGTGATCTTGAGAGGCGGAAAAATTGCTAAATTTATTAAATTGCTTGCAGCATATAAAACAGGCTTCTGTTAAACATATGTAAATTTGCTCTAATGAAAATCTTTAATGAAAATTTGAACACTTGCACCAAGAAACCTTTAATTTAAAACGTAAGCATCAAATTTTGCAAACCTAAAAATTCTTTTTATTTTTAAATCTACTTAATCTACAAGTATATATCAAACGGAATTGTAATGTCTTCCCAAATAAAATTTTTCCACAAATTAGATTTTTTTTTTTTTAAAGATTGTTCAATTTTTTTATGTGAAGCATTTTTTAAAAAAAATTATTATATCCTGAACCTCTTTTTTATTCTTAGACTATCATTGGGAAAATTTAAATCATTATATATTTTGTTTTTTTATTCACTAACTCTAATAAATTTTATTATTAATTTAAAAATAATACAACCAAGAATAAAGTTTAACCAACAAATCATTAGTTGATTTAACGAGTTATTTATTTTTAAAAATATGTTACTACTAATATACATTAATATTTTTCCTTTAGTAATAAATATTATAACAAACACAGAAGTAAAATAACATTAATTAAGAAACTCTTATATTATTTGGAACCAATGTCTCTTTAAAATTATTAATTATAATATTCTCAAATATATGGCATAAAAGTATATTGAAGAAGTTACAAAGGACTCATGTTTAAAATAAATAACAAGGTTCAAATCTAATGTATGTTACATTTCTGGAATATAATTTAATCTTTTGAAAATGATTTTATTAATAAAACTTCATTAATCATTCTCTTTTCTTGAAAGGCATCATAGTTTCTAAATTATATTAAGCTTATATTTAGAAATCTTGAAAATTGAAACAAAAGTCATATTTAAGAAACATAATGAATATTTTTCTATTTCAATTTACATTTATGGAGTTTATTATTACAGTTTGAAGCATTACAGAAAATATGTGATTTAATCAATGCAATTTCTTATTTATGCAGTGGCAAGAATAATATCGTTCTGACAAATTTAAAATAATTATTAGACAATTTCTTGTTCATGACAAATAGTAATTATTTTCATTTAATTATTTGATTTCATTTATTGATTTTTAAACTTATTTTGATATTTACTTAGAATGATTATATTTTTAATACAGATAAATATCATTATCAGTATCACAAAATAGAATTCATTTTCCTGTTATGCTTGTATTAT
>JAPDSC010165270.1:0-12754 GCA_026290005.1 Latrodectus geometricus
ATAGAAAACAGCGATCTTTTTTGATCAAGTATCCGAGCTCGACAGAGGAAGGATAGTGGCCTACCGAAATTGTGGGTAATTTTTTAGGGAAATCGGTAGTCCTGTTAGACAAAACCGAACAACTGTAATGCGGATATGTGATCGTAGCATACAGGAGAGTGCGACGGACCAAAGTGTTCGATCGCATCCACCATATTGCACCACTGCACGTGATAACAGGCAAATTGTGCGCACAGCAGTGCCAGATCGCGGAACCACATCACGAACCATAGCATATCCCATTCAGCCTATAACACATCATCCAGTGTCTGCGCGTACAATTCGACGCCATTTACAGCAAAGTGGTCTGAAAGCAAGACGTCTATTGCTTCGTCTACTCTTGAGGCAGAACCACAGATGTCTCCACCGCTAATGATGCGCTGAAAGAAGGATGTAGACGATGGAAAGAAATTGTTTTTACTGATAAGTCACGTTTCTGTCAGCAACATCACGATGGTTGCATTCGAGTCTGGAGACATTGTGGAGAAAGGATGCTGAACAGCTGCGTTATGCATCGCCACACTGGTCCTGTACTAAGTATTATGGTATAGGGAGGTATTAGATATCACTCTCACGCTCCTCTAGTACGTACTGCCGGTACTTAAAACAGCCAGCGTTACATCTCCGAGGTGTTGGAGTCAGTTATTCTTCCTTGCTTTCAGGGCTTGCTCACAGCCATATTTCAACAGATAATTCACGACTACACGTGGCACATTAGTAGACTCATAAGCAGATAATAATTTTTAATCTTATTGATATATAATGGTATGTTATTTATAAACGTTTATTTTATTTTAATATAAATTTGCATTAATGAAACGAAATTCTTAATCTTATTATGAAAAAATATTTAAGCATTTATAAATTAATGAATGAAAAATTGTTTTAAATTTCATGTTTACAATGTAATTCATGAATAACAGAAAAAGTTAATTTTATAAAAAATATTTATATTTTAAAGTTCATGATAAAAAATTAAATTATATTAATTACGAAATAATTTATAATTAATAAAATATGATGATAATCATGTAAATTTACATAAGTTAATATTCGTTAAGCAATAACACACAAAACTACTATGTTTTCAAAATTTTTACATTTTAAAAGATCAAATGTTAATGAAATTTTAACCTAAGTATTAGTATTTGCTAAATATTTGATATATGAATTATACAGAGAGGAAATATATTGTTTGAAGAACAAATACAAGTATTGGTGATAATTTGAGTTTTTTCCCCCTAAAATAAAATTGGAATACAATGTTTAAAAATATGAATTTTAGTAAAAATAATTGTCAAAAGTTTTATTTGTTTTAAAAATAAAAGTATCATTATGCTAGTTTGCTTTAATTTACAAAGATATTTCAATTTAAAATACTGACAATTCAGATAAAAGCTATTTACTGAAATAAATAAAATAGTACATAATTAATGATAAGAAATTTAAAATTTAAGAAATCAGCGCACATTTTTTTTACATTAATTTAAGACAAATATATCAGAAACCCAATTAAACTTAATGACAACAAAATATATTTTTATTATTTTTATATGAAGAACAATTCAAGAAAAATTACATACAATATGTACATTAATTTATTTTCATAAATAACTAGCAAATTAAAACCTTTTAAGAATTTACTTTAAATAATTTTTTTTCAATGTCTCTTATTTCAATATAAAAATCAATACAGTTAATCTGGAGATAATTTGATAAGAATTTTAAGAGCCACCTAAATGAAGAAGGTAAGTCCTCCAACCACATTCCTCTTCTGTCCATTGTTTTGTGTGTATGTGTTCCATGCCAATAGTTTTTAGTTGTTCTCACAACCTTTTCAAAATAAGATTCAAAATTTCGCCCTAGATGAACTAATTCCGATGACTTATAAAGGGAAGACAATAAGAAATTAATCAATTCTTCAGAATCTGAAGTACTTGAAGGCCAGTAATATAGTTTATGTGATGAAAAATCTTTACTAATAAAACCAAAGTCAATGTTACTGGTATCTTTGTATATAGGCAATTTTTCCCACTGTGTCATTAAGCGATGCAGTTGACATGTCAAAGGAAAGGAAGTCGGAGGTTCTTTCAAATCATATATATTAACAAAAGGTTCAAGTACTGCTTTTATCTCATTTTCACAAGATTTATTTTCTGAAGTGGCATCTATGAAAAAAAAAATCATACAGTAATTCATATTTTAGAATTTAATACTTTATAGTAATTTTATGAAAGTAAATAATCTTAAATTAATATGAAATGATGCATAGCTATATTTGCATAAGATATAACATAATGAAAAAAATGAATAATTTATTTGAAACATTTTATATAAAATCCTAAAATGTTTCACTGCAGAAAATTATAAAATTTTGATTATAGCAAAGTTCATTTAATTATAACTCTAAATAAATTAGTGTTATGAAAATCAAGAGATAAAATAAAGGTTTTATGTAAAAAAAGGCTATTAAAAACAAATTTTAATAAGCCTTGTTTTGCTTTTAAATATGTAAGAAAACATGATATACTTATTTATCAAAAACTTTATTTAAGGGACAATCAACAAATTAACAAGTATTGAAATTTAACTTATTGGTATAATTCATATCTCCTCGATATCATAATATATGTATTTTGTTTTTAATATTGTAAAATGCCGAAATCAAACATTATTAGTCTCTGGTAACATAGTGATATCAGCCAGGTGGAATTTTGCAGAGCACCATAAATTGAGTTTTAATCACAACAAAATCTATTTCCGCTTTTTTTTACTAATGTGAAATTATTTGAGTATAGGCTTTTAATTTTCTTGCATGAACTTCCCCTATTTATGGACAAAAGTCCTAAGTAATTAGCAAACTTGTCCTGTATCTGGAGGTTTCCAGCAGTAAACATATTGACCACCTGGGGTTGAAAAACAGAAAGCTCCTGGACATTTTAAAGTATTTCTTTAAGTGTGACTGGGATGACAATGTGACTAACCTCCAAAATACTTTAAACGAATGGATATTAACCCTTTAAGCGGTCAATTATTTTACCAGAAATGCTTCCAAAAAAGGCATATTTTTTTATTGCATATAATTAAGTACCATACTTAATAGAATAAGAATATTAAGAATTTTATTTTTCACTTTTAATGCTTTTTTACATTTTTTATTTTACAAATTTGGAAACAAAAACCCCTAAATGTTTGCTTTTTTCAAGTACTTTCTGCATGCAATATAGAATGGCATATTTATTTGTCTCTTCCAAAATTTTACTCATGAGTGAAAAATCAATGAATGTTTCATAAAATTGTAGAACATCAGAAGTGTTGTCAAATTGTACGTGCACAGAGGGAATACTAGAAAATTTAATCGAGGACACGGAACAGGTGGATTTTTCACATCAACCTCGGTAAAAATTCTTGCAGAACTCAAATCTTCACCAGAGCTGAGATCACTGGAGTCATCTGAGGAATAATCCAAATAATTAGAAGAAATATCTGTATCAGACTGTAGTTCATCGTCTAACAAGAAAGTATTTTCGTCGTCTATTCCATCCATAATTTCCATAAGATTCACAAGCACAGCATACAGTAGAAACAAAATTTCCAAGAAAAGTTCACGCTACATAGAAAAACACGAACGAAAAGCATTTCATTTACATGGACAAGCCACGCCATATGTTGAAAAATAATAATACTAAATAGTCTCTTACAATAATGAAAAATGTGGGCAAACCAGAAAAGGAAAGGAGAAAATATCGATGCCCATACGGCAAACAGGAAGAGGCCAATTTCAGGTAGCACATATGCTGTACAGGCAAACCGCTTAAAGGGTTAAGTATACAGTAGCATTTCTAAGATTAAACTACAAAAGCATGATTAGGCCCAGCTTCATACTAATTGTAGTATTACAGGTCTACACAAGGCAGTTTCCCCAATGACATTGTCTTTTTTTCTAATCCAACTTACAGCCACTCAACTTTTAAAAAAATTCAAATCTTGTAAAATATCTTAACAAACTACACAGCTTTTGTTCCATTAATCAACTACTGCTTACCTTCAAGATTGGTGAAACAGACTCAAGAAAAATAACCCATTTAGGAAGGTGGTTAGACATTTATTAATATAGGGAGCTGTAGAGCCACATTATTTAAATTCATAAATTGAATTTGAGTAATGTGGATCTATATCTGAAAGTCTTCCAGAGTATTATTCCATTCAAATCTTTATATTCATGTTAACAAATTTTCAGTTACCATGGAATATTTGAGATAAATTGCTCTTGAATTAACCAATAATATTCCAAAAGGCACTCTTATTTATACTGATAGTAGCAGAAATAATAATTTATGTTTTGGTAATGGAGAAAATAAGATCCAAAAGCTACTCATTCCATATGAAATTGAGAAATTCTGATGGATTATGTTTTCCATAGTCAATTAATTGCCATAGAAGCTGCCCTCAATAGAATACTTTCTCTTTCTAGTTCAAAAGATACCTGAAATTTTGAGTGATAGTCAAAATGCCATTCAACATCTCACAAATTGGCATGATATCAGAGACAATATCAGCATGGCAATTTTGAACAAGCTGAAAAGTTTTTCCATCTTTTGTGAGATTCACTTGCAGTAGGTCCTTTCATATGTAGACATTGTTGGTAATAATACAGCAGACACCTTGCTAATAGAGGCAGATCTATGCTTGTTTTCCCTAGCATCTCTTAATTTTTTAGAATTTTATTCCTGATTTATCAATCTGTAATGTCCCATTGTCTCTCCTATTCATTACTAATATCAGGATAATTGTCCTGCTGGTTCTTTATCCCACCATTTTAGCCAAAACAAGCAGAAATTCAATTCTTATATTTTCAGTAGTCATCTAGATCTATTACATACAAAGATAGATTAAGAATTTTTCCTACATGCTCTAAATGGTCAACTTCTCAAACTACACATGACTATATTCACGACTGCTTTAATCTAACTAGAGTGGTTCCCTATGGGGATCTACTCTATGTATTTAGTATGCTTAAAGTTGCTGGAGTCATGGACTTGGTTTAGCTTTGCTGAAAAATGAAGATTGTCAACAACATACATGCGATCAACAAATGCTGAACACAATCTGTTCTTCTCTATATGCCATCATTAAGGTTGATGAAATGTATTATCATCTTGAAGATCTATAAACAGTTGTACTTGACATCCAATCTTTATTTCACACAATACTGAGGGATTTATGTGTTTTTGCACCAGGGGTGGTTCTTCTGGGTACTGTGTTTTAAGGCTTGTTACATTTTCAGTATAATATATTTGTCTAATAAATATCCTTTTGTTTATTGGCATTTCTTACTAGTGTAGCACTTTTAATGGCTATAATGCATATTTAAAATAAATGAAAAAATTAAAATCAAAATTTATGGGAATGAAGTTATTTTATCATGTGTTTCAATTATTTTGAAATGTAAATTAACCTATAGTTAAAAAATTTCATGATAAGTTGACAAAATTAAAATTGGAAACTTGTATATCAAATTGATTGAAATGTTAAATGTCAAAATTTTTTGCAGGAAATTTTATCATAGTTTTTAATAAAAAGATATAAATTTAAAAATTCTATAAAATGAGAAAAATTTAATTATGTTGATTTTAATTAATAATAAAAAGTGGATTAAAAAAAGGGTAAAGTATAATAGCTGTAAGTTTTATACAACATATTTATAACATGCTTTTATCATTTGAATATGGCACAACTCATTTTACAGTTTTGGATAAAACAAAATTTCCTGTTTAATATATTTTAACAGTGCTGTTTTGCTTTTTTTTTTTTTTTTTTTTTCTGATTTGCTTTTACAAGTAATAAAGTTCTAAACTATCAAAGATTTCCCTAAAGCATTAAAAATAATCATTGAGTCTTTTAAAACTAATGAGCTCTTTATTGTTATAGAATAATAATAAAAATAATTGTAGCACAAGTGATTTTTATCTCTACATCTTTATACATATAAGTAATTTCATAAATTGTTTTTTACTTCAAATTTTTAATTTGACAAATTAAGGAGCATATGCTGTCATACTTTGCATATTAATTATTTCACATGCAAAATATTTAACTTTTGTGTTAAAATTGTTAACTGTTTTATCACATTCAATAAAAACTATTTTAATAATTGTGAAATTTTTGAGTAATTTTTATTAATTTTCAGATTAATTATGCATAATATTATATATATTATTCATCAATAACACATTTGATAAGTTTCTAGAAAATATCATGTTGAACAAAAGCATGAAAACTGCAGCCAAAGCAAAAAAGTGGGTTACATTCAGAAACCTTATCAAAAACATTTTTAAATTCTATATAAATAACTGTAAAAAATTATTAAATTTTATATAAACAAATGTAAAAATTATTAATTTCTATATAAACACAACTTAGTTTTTATTAAAATATAATTGTATGTATAACAAAATTAAAAAAAATATTTTTATGTAATATAATCTTAATTTAATGTTATTCTTCCTTCAAGACTGAGTAGAATCAAAAATGACTTTTATGTATCATGATATTGCTTTCATTTCTTTCACTTTCTTATTACACTTTTAGCAGATTCTATCTTCTGTAAATTAATTATAATTCTGGTTTGTTAGTCTTTACAAGTTTATAGTAAATTTAATGTAATAAAGATAGGCAATTAATTTTCTTTTGAGATTCCATATTTTGTTTGATAGCTCTTCCAATTTTCTAGTGTCATAATATGAACATTGCAATCTTCAATACTATCGCCTTTAGGCTGATTTAATTTTTAAATTTTTTATTTCCATTTCGTCAACTTCTATTTTTTGAACATTCACAAATTGAATCCACAAGGCCATTAACTCCAATTAATTTAGAAAATTTTAACATGCCAATTTCACTTTCTGACCATTACAATTCTAGAATGTTTTTTTCATCTTTTTTAGTTTCAACTGAACATGACCATATCCTCTTTCAATATGCACTTATTTTTTTATCATTCAGTTCTTTTAGTGATAAATATGAAATATTGATGTAACTAGTAATCAAAAATAGCTTCCATATATTGACTTCAAATGCCTAAAACCTATAGTTGGAACAATAATGTTTAAAAGTACAAACACTATTCTAATATTAGTATGATTCAAATCTTGTGAGTGAAATGGAATATTATCTAATAGTGTTATAACTTAACAACTAAAAATTTTACATTTTAAGTAATTGTTAATGCTGAACACAAAATTAATTTAAAGTAAATCTTTAAATAAATTTCTAATCATTTTTTTAATTCGCTTTTTTAAATTCGCATAAACCAATATATTTTTATTTACGACTCTAAGAGTGTATAGAAAATTAAAAATAAAATAGAAAAGTTTCATAAAAAACAAAACCTATAATGTCTTATTGATTAGACGAGTTATGTATTATTGTACATAGGTTGTAGTGGAAAAATGCGTTTATTCATGCAGTTATACTTACATTGTAAATAATCTTATGTAATATTGCATGGATGCACTATGTATTCATGCTATTACTTTAATTTTTCTCATTATGTTATAACGAAACCATTTTACAAAACGATGTGATATAGAATTAACTGAATTAAGAACTTTTAAATTAAACAGAAAAATGATCTTACCTTTTGCTACACCAATATTAAATTCTGAATTCAAAATTGGACAGCTTCCAATAATTCTATCGACATTCAAAGAATCGATTCGATTTCTGAAACATTTTTACAACATTACCAAAATTAAAATTAAGACACAAAACATATTGTAATAACATTATACCTAAGATTGTACAAATATATAATTTTTTTAAATAATTATCTATATCTATGACAAATACATTAGATCAGTTTTAAATAATGCCAAAAATTTTTTTTAACTAAATTTTAAAAAATATTAAAATGTATGAACTAATGTGTATTACTTAATAACAATTTCTTAACAAATTTTTCTTTCAAAAGAAATTTGAAATATTTAAAATTAATGTACCAAATTATGTAATAGAAACACCTTCCAGAAACATATTCTCACAGTAAGATAAAGATAATATTGTCTAGCTATCTCCTATGAAAAAATACATTGGATATGTGGAAACGAAATCATCACTAATGGACCAAAATGAAATATACATCTGATAAAAACAAATGGTATGTGGCAATGCAGACGGCGGATTTCCTGAAATGATGGATCCTTCATGAATAATATTATATAGTGATGGAACTCTTATCTAATGAGCCCCATTCAAATAAAGGCAAAGACATGCTGGTTGCTTAAATGTATCCAAATTCTTTGTGCATGATATTGTACTTTATGGAAGAAAAGTTCAAATTCTTGCCAAGTATACAGATTATTTGTGCAACTACAAATTAAATGATAGACTGCATACATCAACAACAAAATACAAAGTTTTTGCACTGGATATGTTAAATTATTTTCCAATCTGAATTTCTATTAAATCTAAATGCTTTGTCAAGGTGGTAGCTAAGGTGGAGTTGTTGCTATCATCAGACTGGAAAAAAGATGATTCAGTTAAAATCTTTTTAATTCAACTTTTCAAAGGTAATGCACAATAAACAAATGAGTAAATTATACTTGATATTATAAAAACATTATGTTATAAAAATAACATTGGTATTTTTGATTTAATAACAAAGCATAATTGTTGAGTTATGCATAATTCTTTTTGATAACAAATTGAGATTTTTAAATATAATTTAAGAATATTCTTAATTTGGGGGACTTAATTTTGATAACAAACTTTTTGAAAATCAGGATTGTTTACATAAGTTGAACAATTTCATAATCTATTTTTTAAAAAAGAGAACTTATTTTACAGGCAGCAATTCTCACAAGTCAATAAGCAAAAATTCACTACCTCTGGAAACTTCTATTATCATACTAATGGTCGGAAATTTTTTAATTTTGAATTTAAAAGCTTTTCAAAATATAATAACATAGTCAGAAAAAGCTGTTTAAATTTCTACTGTTACGAATTTTACATTTTGCAAAGATACATGTAGGAAAAAAATTTTTTTTTGGCAAACTTTGAAAGTTTTGGCATATTAGAGACTAATTTATATATTATTTATATTAATACCAATCAATTATGAAAAATTACTAGACACAAAACTATAAAAGGTGTCATATTTAATGCACCTAAAAATTATATTTCCAATAAACATGCTTAGTAATCCCTTTGAAATGAATATATTGATTTAAATTTCAGCAAACATAAACTTTATTGTAAATCAAATTGTAAAGGAAAGTAGACAAAATAACATTCAAAAGCTATTTTAAGGTTTCTTAACCTAATTCGAATCTTTGTATGCATGACACCATTGCAAGCAAAGTTTTGTATTTCAAGCAGAAATGGGTGGTTTTCTCACAGGCATTTTACAATGCACTTCTATCCTCTGAAATTCTATGCACAATCAAATTGCACAATTTAAGCTGAAAACAGTTGGGAAGAGCCTTGATTGATGACTCTTTTCCTAAGCACAGTTGAGTAGTTGTTCTACCATACAATTCGTCAAAGAAGATCATGATCATACTGTAGAAACATTATGCTCAAACCAAAGTTGCCTTCTAGAGAAGCACTGTGGATTCTGTTTACCATTCTACTTCATTCATTTTGAAATGCTATATCTATTCTAATGGCATGTAATACAAATCATAAAAAATTATATACTTCATCCCTAGCAAGCATTTAAATAAAAAGTTAAAGATTTCTAAAGCACTGGCCAATATTTGTATTTAGTGGAAAAAAGTGCAAAACTAAGATTTTGCTTCTTTTTGATAAAAAACTGAAAAAATCTTAGTGAGATTGATAAAATGTCCTAACAAAAGATTAATAATTGAAGAAAATAAAAATTTACTGAGTAGTTCACTAATTTACTGGAATTAACTCATAATTTCAAAAATTTCCAGGGATATGGAAAAAACCAGTAACGAGGTTTGGTTTATTTGTAGCTCATTGGTCATTTTCTGCATACAAGGACTAATTAGACTAAAACTTACGGTTTAAAGTGGATTCTGAACCACTACAAACATCCAAGACCAAGCAAGGCAGAATTCGAACCCACAAATAGTTGAACCGATGGCAAGAGTGCTAACCATTCTGCTATGACTTTCGCTATCAATTAACAGGAGTTTCCAGGAGTTTTACCAACCTTGCAATTAAGTAATTTTCCATGAAAGAGCTGCTTACATAACATTAACAAATAATTTTAATTACTATGTACCCTTCCTTTTTAAAATATTTTCCAATTCAAAATCTTTCATAAAATTTTAAAATATACAAGTATTTTTTTTTTTTTTTTTTGATTAATATATAGTTCTTATAACATATTTCTGTATTATTTTTGGTGCAAAATTTGACATTTATGATGAAAAATTATTACATCTTAAAAAATCGCTAAATGTTTTAATAAAAATAATTATACACCATATATGAAAATGATACATGATATGAAAACAATAAAATAGAGTTGTATAAAATCATAAATACATTTTTCAAACATAATTAATAAATTAATTTTGATGGCCACAAAATTTTAACAGACTGCAAAGCAAATAAAATTAATTTAACTTACAATTTAGAAAATGTCTTTCCATCTTTTATAAATAAGTATTCTTTCAAGGCAGTTTGTTTTTTCCATTCAGACCAGACAAACATTGTTTTATCTACAACAGAACAGCTTTAAAATGTTTTTATAAAAAATAAACATTTATTTTTTATCACCATCATGTAAAATAAAACTTAATAATAAAATAAAAAAAATAATGAAAGTAATATATGGAAACACAAAAATAAACTGAAATCTTAATAAAATTTAAAGACATGGAATAAAATATTTAAAAATTAATATGTATTAAGATTTCAAGAACTTTTATTATACAATTATTTATTTAAAAAAAAAAGTTGATTTTAAAAGATGAAAAATATAGAGAAATGCATATATTAGTAAAAGATAAATGATTATTAATACATGTATTTTCTTACTCTCCCTCAATCATTATTTTTTTTAATTATCATCCAGATAAATTACTATCACATCTAACTTTCCATTTAATATTTATATATTATGAGGAGCAGAGAAAAAGTGATTGTTTTATAATATTTAATCTTGAAATAAAAAAACCTGCAATACTTTTTTAGAATAATTATACAATTATTCAAATTTGTTGATATGTAATACATTAGTTTAATTATAAATATATCTCAACATATCAAGTAGCTCTTAAGCAATATTTCCAATAATTAAAATACACACCAACAATATTCATAAATTATACATTCACAGAATTTTTTCTCTATTAGATTACCAAGCACATTAAAGGTTTTAGCACACAATCCTAAATTTGAGTAGGATAATTCTGAATAATATAACACATTTCATAACCAAGATACAAAGATGTCTAATACTATTTATGTTAATGAAATGCAAGATAAATGATACTCATTAACCACATAAAGCAATTAATTGGCATGAGATTAGAGAATAGTAAAATATTTCCCACAAGAACGTTTCACAAGAATAATCTCTTTGCAAAATGAAGATATCACCAATTGTAGCTGCATACATATGTATTTTATCCAATATATAAAATGTTAGTGAGCTGAAGCAACCGGTAAAATAAATCATTTATATTAATTAGCAAAGCATTAAAACTCTTTTAAATAAATAAACAGTAACATCATCCCTTTCTTTTGACAGTAGATATAAACAAATAGTAAATAAAAAAAATTCAACTTGGTAGATAAATCCTACTCAAATACTGATGCACATAAAGCAAATGAAGCATTCTTAAGTTCAAAATAAAATATCAATTTATTTATTAATTAACTAAATAAAGTTTTCAATACATGAACATGTATTGAAATACAGTTTTCAATACATGAAATGTATGATCAGATAAAGATATAAAAAATTAATAAAGATACTTTTACATCATACCTTTAATAATTGCATTTATTTTTGTCATGATTTCACTATGTTCTCTAGAATAAAAAAATAAAATAGTTAAATTGAAGTATTAACAAATATGAAATTAAGAAACATCCAGACAACAATATTAGAAATATTATTAATTTTTTATATTGAATATAAAATAAATGAATTATTTTGCAAAAACAATTAATATTTATTAGTTACCCTTTTAGTTTTACAGCAATTTTTGTTACAAATCATTAATTTAAAATGATGAGTTAAAATGTATGCTCATAATAAACAGTTATATAAATTAATATAAATAATTAATATACCATATAAAAAAACATTTTTGAGACACACTGTAGAAATTCATATCTTAATTTTAGTAACTATTAAAAAATTTAATTTTTATAAAAAAAAACTTTGAAAACATTCATTTTACTTTAAAAAGAAAGAAATACTTTACTTTTCAAATTCTCCATCTAATACAAATAACATCTTTAATGCTATTACTATAAAGGCCATTGCCTGATTTTCATAAGATGGAATGGGATCCAGTATGGATCCATGTTTCACAGTAGTGTACCAAACTTCCTTTAGTAGCCCATATTTATCAATTAAAGTTTTCACAATTGGAATAATATCATCTAAATGAAAAATAAAATACTTGAAATTTTTAGATACAAAAGAATCACATACTATTTATTTTTATTTATTATTATTATTATTATTATTATTTTTTTTTTTTTTTTTTTTTTTTTTTTTTTTTTT
>JAPDSC010165272.1:0-20172 GCA_026290005.1 Latrodectus geometricus
TGGCTAGCACTGGTGCAGCTGGTCTGCATCCCCTTGTTGGACTCGGTTGGTTGGTTGGGTTTTGTGGCGCAAGGTCCAAAAAGGACAAGCTGCGCCAAAAAATTAAGTTTTAGGAAGAACTTTTATGAGCAAAACCCATACACAACGTTAAAAATTTAAAAAACAAAAATTATTGTATATAAATATATTAAAATCTAAATGAGTAAAATTGTAAAGGTAGACTATAACTCCTAAAATTTAAATAAAATAAAGAAATCCAATTGCCTTTAAATAGGCAAAAAGATTTCTGTGGGGTGGTTCCCCCAACAAATCAGACAAGGTTAAAATATCAGATTTAAAAAACTGTAAACGTTTGTGGTTAAAATATTGGCATTATATTAAAATATGATAAATAGTGTATGGTTCATCACACGTTTCACACCATGGATTTAATTCACTTAAAAACAAATGTCTGTGTGTGAAACGTGTGTGTCCGATACGAAGGCGAGTCAATCTGACATCTGCTCTTCGTAGCGGTAAAACAGGTAATGAGGTGACTGATGAGATGATAGTATGTAACTTGTTGACAACCTGCATATTCCATCATTCCTGCCAAAGGGAAAAAATAAATGCTTTGACACCCTTTCTCACATCAGAGAGCGGAACTGATGGTAAGGGTTGACCTGATGCAGCCTTTGCAGCTGCATCCGCTCTCTCATTTCCATCAAGACCTACGTGACTTGGTACCCAACAAAATAAAATTTGATAACCCTTGCCAGCAAGGGATTCCAATACTCTGAAAATCTTAGACACAACAGGATGATTATTAAAACTATTGCCTCTCAAAGCTTCCAAAACGCTCAAGCTGTCAGTATATATACAAAATTTATGATAGTCATTTGTATTCACCTGCTGAAGAGCATAGAATATAGCTGTTGCTTCAGCAGTGAAGATGGAACAGGACGAATGTAGGCTGTAGCTGAAAGTTGTATTATTCATGATAATTCCACAGCCCACATGTCCTGCTGATTTAGATCCATCTGTGAATACAGGTTTGTATGATTGATACTGACAGCGATGAGAATAAAATAGCTGTTGAAAGACAATAGGAGTTGTGTCAGATTTTGCATATTGAGTAAAGGAAAAAATAAAAGCAAGTGTCGGGTTATACCAAAGCGGATGAGCAAAGTAATTTGGTGATATAATCCGCAAATCACGTAGGTCAGTCAAAGACAAATACGACTTGATTCGTGTGAGAAAAGGTGGGATGCTCATTGGACGAGCATCGTGAAGTCTTTTAATAGAGGCATTTGGAACCATGGACCGTAATTGGATGGTGAGGGGTAGTAATTGACTTAGTAGAATAACTTTGGCGTAGTAATTGAGAGACAGCTGCATCCGTCGCAGGTCTAACGGTAATTGATGACATATTACATATAGACTCTGGACGGGGGATGTGCGAAAAGCGCCTGAACATATTCTCAAGGCAGAGTGATGAACAGTGTCCAATCTGCGTAAGACCGAAGACCTAGCAGATCCATATACAACACATCCGTAGTCAATGCGGGATAATATCAGAGACTGATAAACCCGAAGGAGTGACGAGCGATCTGCACCCCAAGATGTATTTGATAACACCTTGAGGATATTAAGCGATCGCTCACACCTCTTCCGCAAATGTAAAACATGCGGAAGAAAGGTTAATTTTCTGTCGAAAATCACTCCGAGGAATTTTACCTCATTGACTACAGGTATTGGAGTATTGTTGATGTGAATTACTGGATCATTATGCAGGCTTGTCTTCCTGCAAAAATGAACACAACAACTCTTGCCAGGAGATACAGTAAGGCCATTTTCAGCACACCATGCAGCTAATTTATGTACAGCAGTTTGTAATTGTCTCTCAATTAATCGCATGTTGGACCCCTGACATGATATTTGCAGGTCGTCAACAAATAAAGTACTATGAACAGATGGAGGTAGATGATGAAGGATGTTGCTAATGAATAAGCTAAAAAGTGTGACACTTAAAATTGAACCCTGAGGAACACCCTCAGGTTGGTTAAAAGTATTGGAAACTATTCTTCCAATACGTATTTTAAAAATACGGGAGCTTAAAAAATTTTGGAGGAATATCGGCATATTACCCCGAAAGCCAAAATCATAAATCCTACGGAGAATTCCATAACGCCACGTACGGTCATAAGCCTTCTCTATGTCGAAGAAAATGGAGACCAGATGATTTCTTTGCACAAAGGCATTGCGAATCTGGGTCTCCAAACATGTTATATTATCGAGAGTTGATCTTCCTTTGCGGAAGCCACTCTGATTAATATTAATACAGTTATTCTTTTCCAAGACATATACGAGTCGGGCATTGACCATACGTTCGAGAGTCTTACATAAGCAACTCGTCAGAGCTATAGGTCGATAATTCAAAGGGTTGGAAGGATCTTTACCAGTCTTTAGAATCGGAATGACTATTGCTTCTCTCCAAAGGGAGGGAAATTTATTTTCAGTCCAGATCCTATTGAACAAAAGTAATAAGTTCAACAGGGAATCTGGACTTAAATTTTGAAGCATAGCATAGCTGATTCCATCAGGTCCTGGACTGGTATTTTTAGTCTGCTGTAATGCATTCTTCAATTCTGACATCCTAAATTCACAGTTGTAAGGTAAGGCTTGTCCCTGATTGAAACGAATTGGATTTTGCTCAGCACGACTCTTCGTCCTTAAAAACGAAGGACTGTAAGAGTCAGCGCTCGAGACATTAGCAAAAGTTTCACCAAGGACGTTTGCGATTTCCTTAGGAGAAGAATGTAGAGCAGCTCCGGTTTTTAATATGGGAATTGAAAATTCCTTATAAATTCCATTGGCTGCTTTGACTCTTCTCCACAACTGTTTACTGGATGTAGAAGATGTTATGGAAGAAACATAGCGAGACCAAGATTCCTTCTGATTTTGACGACGAGCTCTGCGAGCCAATGCTTTTGCTCTCGTAAAGGCAATTAAATTCTCCGTTGTGGGGTATCTCCGGAATAACCCCCATAACCTCCTTTGTTTTTTATAAGTTTTTTGACACTCATTATTCCACCATGGTTTGCAACGCCTTTTTATTGTAGAAGAACTTTTAGGTATAGCAATATCAGCTGCACCTATAATTGTTTCGGTGACTTTTTGAACGGCATTATCAATATACTCGATCAAAACCATTGTATCATCAATGACTGCCAATTGTGTAAATAAATGCCAATCTGCCCGACTGTACACGTAAGTAGGTAGACGTTGTCCTACTCTACTACCTCCAGTCTGGGAGATGACAAGAGGAAAATGATCGCTGTAATGTAGATCATTTCCCACTGTTAAATTTAACAGTGGCATGAGTGATGGAGTACAAATGGCGAGATCGAGAGAATGAAAAGTTCTTGTGGGTGTGTGGAAATATGTTTTCTCGTCGGTATTTATCAGACAGAGACAGTTATCAGAAATAAACTGCTCTATCTGACGACCGCGAGAATTCGTGTCACTACTTCCCCACAAAGAATTATGGCCGTTGAAGTCACCTACTAACAGAAACGGTGTAGGCAGCTGATCAACTAATGTATCAAGTTCTTCTTGGCGTATCAAGTTCTTCGTGGTGGCAAATATAAACTACAGACTGTAATTAAGTGTGTCGTGTGAATTCTCACAGCTACAGCCTGTAGAGTTGTATTTAATGGATGGACAGTGCTGGGAACGTCATTAGATGTTAATATACAAACACCACCAGACACTGCACCATCGTCACCACAGTCTTTTCTAAAGCAGTTGAACCCACGCATAGAAATGTTTATGGAGGACTTCAGGAAAGTTTCCTGAAGTGCTACACATGCGGGGCTATAAGCTGTTATTATAGACTTGATGTCATCAAGATGGGAACGCAAACCATGGCAGTTCCACGAAACAAAGGAAGTTATAGTTTTATTTGATGAGCTCCTGTCCCGGAGCTGGAAGGCATGTCATCTGACATCTCCTCGAACGATATGTCATCGTCCGAAGGATGTAGAGAAACAGCGTCAGCCTCCAGGGATAAGGCTTTACGGGTGGATATGGAGCTCTAAGAGAACCCTCCTTTGAAGATTTTAATTTGAAAGCCTTAAAAGCTTTTGATTTTGATGTTGAAGCTCTTTTAAAACTCGGAGATTTTAATACTTTTGGCTTTTGAGTCTGTTTTAATTGGGGTAATTTTTCCAGGGGAGGTGATATATTTTCTGTTTGTGTGCAGATCGTTCTGGTGATCTTTTTTGTTGCGGCAGCGTAGCTTACTCCAACTTTAGGGCAGCGAGAGGTAACTTGTCGTCGGGCTTCAGGGTATGAACATTTCGTCGTGATCTTTAAAGTGGTGATTTCCTTTTCGAGTACCCATGTTGGACAACTTCGAGAATAGGAGGGGTGTTCACCGTGACAGTTCACGCACGCCTCCTTCACTGTGCAGGTCGAGCTATCGTGGCCAACTGCAGCGCAGCGAGCGCAAGTCAGTTTGCCCCTGCAAGCATTCCTCGAGTGTCCAAAACGTTGGCACTGAAAGCATCTCAAGGGATTAGGTATATAAGGCCGGACGGGCAAATTCATGTATGCAGCTTTTACAGACTGCGGAAGGTCTGGCGTCGCAAAAGTCAGTTTGTTTGTTTGTTGGGTTTTGTGGCGCAAGGTCCAAAGAGGACAAGCTGCGCCAAAAGTTAAGTCTTAAAGAAAACTGACATATTATAGACAAAACCCAAACGCAACTTTAAAAATTTAAAACACAAAAATTAATGTATATATTTATTTTAAAATCTACAAAACATGAAAGTATATGAAAATAAAATTGATAAAATTCAAATAAAATTAATGAAACCAATTTCCCTAAGAAAGGAAAAAAGGTTTCTGTGGGGAGGCTCCCCCACTAAATCATACATAGCTAAAATGTCTGTATCAAAAAATTTAAAACGGTAAACGTTAAAATCAGGACATGAAATTAAAATATAATGAACAGAGTATGGTACATCACACGTTTCACACCATGGGTTGAGTTCACTTAAAAACAGATGTCTGTGTGTGAAACGTGTGTGTCCGATACGAAGGCGAGTTAATCTAACATCTGCTCTTCGTATCGGTAAAACTGATAATGGGATGAAAGATGAGAATATGGCACGCAGTTTGTTTGTGACCTGCATATTCCATAACTCCTGCCAGAGAGAATTTACAAATCTTTTTACAACCCTTCTCACATCGAGAAGAGGGACATTTGAATGAAATATAGACGATGCAGCTTTAGCGGCTGCATCCGCCTTTTCATTTCCCTCAAGACCTACATGACCTGGGATCCAGCAGAAAATGATGTCATAACCCTTGCCAGCAAGGGAATCCAATGCTCCAAAAATCTTGGACACAACTGGATGAAAAGAATTCGAATTTTTCAACGCCTCTAATACACTCAAACTGTCAGTATACACTTATATTTTATAAAACTTATCTGTATTCACAAGCTAAAGAGCTTGAAGAATGGCTGTAGCTTCAGCTGTAAAGATGGAGCAGGACGTATGAAGGCTGTAACCATAACTGGCATTAGCATAAAATATGCCACAGCCAACATGTCCTGCAGTTTTAGATCCATCTGTGAATACAGGCGTGTATGATGAAAACTGACAGCGATGTGAAAAGAAAAGCTGTTGAAAAATCGTTGAGGTTGTGTCCGATTTTCTAAACTGAGCAAATGGATTAATAATATTAATCTGTGGATCATACAAGGGTGGATGTGAATGTAAGTCCGTTTTAATAAAACGGACATCATGTAGGTCTGTTAAATACAGTTGAGCTCTAGTTCAAGTGAGAAAGGGTTGGATGCTATATGATCGAGCATCATATAATCTCTTCAAGGCAGGAGTATATGCCAAGGATCGTAAAGGATGTTTATTGTCAGACATGACTTTAGCGTAATAATTGAGGGACAGCTGCATTCGTCTCAGGTCCAAAGGCAATTGTTGACAAATTGCCTAAAGACTCTGGACGGGTGATGTGCGGAATGCTCCTGAACATATACTCAAAGAAGAGTGATGCACAGTGTCCAATCTGCGTAAAACAGAAGACCTAGCAGATCCATACACAACACTTCCGTAGTCAATACGAGATAAAATAAGTGCTTGATAGACACGAAGGAGTGACAAGCGATCAGCACCCCAAGAAGTATTAGATAATACCTTGAGGATATTAAGCGATCGCTCGCACTTCTTCCGCAAATGTAAAACATGCGGAAGAAAGGTCAACTTTCGGTCGAATGTCACACCAAGAAATTTAATCTCGTTGACTACAGGTATTTGTGTGTTGTTGAGTTTGATAACAGGATCATTGTGAATGCTGGTCTTTCTGCAGAAATGGACACAGCAGCTCTTGCTAGGAGATAGTGTAAAGCCATTCTCTGCACACCATGCAGCTATTTTATTTACAGATGTTTGTAATTGTCTCTCAATTATACGCATGTTCGAGATGGTGAAAGGTGATGAAGGATGCTAGTTATGTAGAAATTAAAAATTGTAACACTTAAAATTGAGCCTTGGGGAACACCCTCGGCCTGAATAAAAGTATTGGATGTAGATGATCCAATACGTACTTTAAAAACACGGGAGCGTAAGAAATTCTGAAGGAATATCGGAAGATTACCCCGAAAGCCAAAATCATATAATTTACGGAGAATACCATATCGCCACGTACGGTCGTATGCCTTCTCGATGTCGAAGAAGATGGAAACCAGATGGTTCCTCCGCACAAAAGCGTTGCGGATTTGGGTTTCCAAATATGCTATGTTATCAAGAGTGGATCTTCCTTTACGGAATCCACTCTGATTAACATGTATACATTTATTTATTTCTAAGACATACACGAGGCGGGCGTTGACCATACGTTCGAGAGTCTTACAAAGGCAACTCGTGAGAGCTATCGGTCGATAATTAGATGGTTCTGAAGGATCCTTACCAGGCTTAAGGACCGGAATTACTATTGCTTCGCACCAGAGTGTTGGAAATTCATTTTCAGTCCAGATCCTATTGAACAGATACAATAAGTTCAACAGGGAATCTGGACTTAAATGTCGAAGCATTTCATAGCTAATTCCGTCAGGTCCTGGGCAGGTATTGTTGGCCTGCTTTAATGCTCGCTTCAACTCCAACATCCGAAATTCGCAGTTATATGGCAAAGCTTGTCTATGGTTGAAACGAATTGGTATTTGTTCAGCTCGACTCTTTGTCCTTATAAACGAAGGACTATAAGAGTCGGGGCTGGAAACACTAGCAAATGTTTCACCAAAGACGTTAGCAATGTCTGCAGGAGAAGAGTATATAGCAGCTCCGGTTTTTAAAATAGGAATTGCTAATTCTCTATAAATACCATTGGCTGCTTTTACTTTTCTCCATAACTGCTTACTGGATGTGGAAGATGTAATTGAAGAGACATAGCGAGACCAGGATTCCTTCTGACTTCGACGACGAGCTCTGCGAGCTAATGCTTTTGCTCTCTTAAAGGCAATTAGATTCTCCGTTTTGGGGTATCTCCGAAATAACCCCCATAACTTCCTCTGTCTCTTATATGTGATTTGACATTCTTCATTCCACCAAGGTTTGCATCGCCTTTTTAGTTTAGAAGAACTCTTAGGTATTGCAGTATCAGCTGCTCCTACAATTGTTTCAGTGACTTTATTTACGGCATTATCAATATCCTCGATCGTAACCATTTTATCATCAACGACTGCCAATTGTGTAAATAACGGCGAATCTGCCCGACTGTACACGTAAGTAGGTATGCGTTGCTGCACACTACTACCTCCAGTCTGGGAGATGACGAGTGGGAAATGATCGCTATTATGCAGATCATTCCCTACTGTTAAATTCAACAATGGCAGAAGTGAAGGTGAACAAATGGCGAGATCGAGAGAATGAAATGTTCTTGTGGGTAGGTGGAAATATGTCTTCTCGTCGGTATTGATCAGACAGAGGCAATTATCAGAAATAAATTGCTCTATCTGACGACCGCGAGAATTAGTATCATGACTTCCCCACAGAGAATTATGTCCGTTAAAATCACCTACTAACAAAAATGGTGTAGGCAGTTGATCCATTAATGCATTGAGTTCCTCTTGGCGGATGACATCATGTGGCGGCAAATACAGACTACAGACTGTAATCAAACATGATGTGTGAATTCTGATCGCTACAGCCTGTAGAGTTGTATTGATTGGATGGACAGCGCTGGGGTAGTTATTGGATGTTAATATGCAAACACCACCAGAAACTGCACCATCGTCACCACAGTCTTTTCTAAAACAATTAAATGCACGCATGTTAATGTTATTCGTTGACTTCAGGAAAGTTTCCTGAAGTGCCAAACATACGGGATTATATGTTGATATTAGAGACTTGATGTCATCATAATGTGAACGCAAACCATGGCAGTTCCAAGAAACAAATGAAGTTATTGTTTAATTTGAGGAGCTCCTTTCCCGGAGCTGGAAGGCGGTTCATCTATCAGCTCCTCGAACGATACATCATCGTCCGAGGGATATAAGGACACCGCGTCAGTCTCCAAGCAGGAGAAAGCGTTTTGGGCGGAAATTAGTCTTCTTTTTGGTTCTTTCGAAATTTTTAATTTAAGAGCTTTCTCCGCTTTTGATTTGGCGAAAGGAGCTTTTTTTGAAAATGTCGGAGATTTTTTGAATTTCGGCTTTTCAGATGGTTGGGGTAATTTAATTGGGGAAACAGAAAAGTATTCAGTTTGAGTGCTGCTCGATTTGGTGACCTTCCTGGCAGCAGTAGCATAACTGACTCCAGGTTAAGGAGTACGTGAAGTGACTTGTTTTCTCGCCTCAGGATATGAGCATTTTTGCTGAACTTTTATCGTGGTGATTTCCTTTTCCAGTAGATACTGAGGACAACTTCGAGAATAGGAGGGATGTTCACCTTTACAGTTTACGCACGCCTCCTTCGCTGTGCAGTTCGAGCTATCGTGGCCAACCACCGCGCAACGAGCGCGGGTGAGTTTGCCTCTGCAAGCGTTTCTCGAGTGTCCAAAGCGCTGACATTGGAAACATCGCAAAAGGATTAGGGATATATGGCCTGACGGGTAAATTCATGTACGCAGCTTTTACATACTGCGGAAGGTCTGGGGTCGCAAAAGTCAGAATCAGGTGCTTGGTATCGATTTCTTTACCATCCCGTCTGACTGTAATGCGTCTTACGCCACAGACCTTCTGATTCTGTAAATTTTCAAGAATTTCTTCCGTCGGCGTATATAATAAATCCCTTATGGAAATAACACCGCGTGAAAAGTTAAGGTTACCGTGAGGCGAAACCGTCACTTCAATGTTTGCTAATGTTTTCATGCTTGCCAGAATTACTGCTTGTGAGTCCGAAGCAGCCTCCACAAGCAGGTCATTTGAGCGCATCTTCTGAACTTTCTTAACTTCCCCAACGATTCCAGATATTCCTTTCGAAATTAAGAAAGGAGATACTGCTGTAAAATTGCCCTCTTTTCTTTTGACTACAAAAAATTTAGGTTTCAAATTGTCAATTTGTTGCTCCCGTGGGAGAAATGTAAAATTTTTATTCTCCATGTGTATAGTTTAAAAGTTCGGGACCTGACCGCACCACCCACCACCGAGTCCAACAAGGGGATGCAGACCAGCTGCACCAGTGCTAGCCAGATCCTATACGCTCTCAGTACATCCCTGTGATGGCCTCCACCCTTAACGAGTCATCCAGCAGATGTACCGATCGCTTGATCCATAAAGCCGATTGATGTGCTGAGGACCACAACACACCTCCCGTTTATCTGAAGCAGAGGCCAAAGTAATGTGTTGGTCTCTGGGGGCCTCAATTACCAGGACCCTCCTTTCCAGGGACACGGGTCTCCACGCACGGCAAACACGTGGGTGATTTAGTCCCCAAGAGTAGCTATTAGCAACAGAGCGGCGACAGCTGCTCAAGGGGAGCCCTCAACCTCATCAGAGGCAACCACATTGAGGGAGAAACGAAAGGAAAAGCAGAAGAGTAGAGGAGAGAAGAAAGAAAGAAGAGGATAGATCACTGGGGTACCTCGGGATTGTGACACCCGTGTTTACTTAAAGAAAGTAAACCCCCTGAGGGGTTGAAAAGACTGTGGTGACGATGGTGCAGTGTCTGAAGGTGTTTGCATATTAACATCTAATGACTTCCCCAGCACTGTCCATCCAATCAATACAACCCTACAGGCTGTAGCTGTTAGAATTCACACAACTTGTCTGATTACAGTCTGTAGTTTGTATTTACCACCACATGATTTCATCCGCCAAAAAGAACTTGACACATTAGTTGATCAGCTGCCTTCACCTTATTTGTTATTCGGTGACTTTAACGGACATAATACCTTGTGGGGAAGTGATGATACCAATTCTCGCGGTCGTCAGATTGAGGGATTTATTTCTGATAATAGCCTCTGTCTGATGAATACCGACGAGAAGACATATTTCCACACACCCACAAAGACATTTCATTCTCTCGATCTCGCCATTTGTTCTCCATCACTCCTGCCGTTGTTAAATTTAACAGTTGGGAATGATCTGCATAACAGCGATCATTTCCCACTAGTCATCTCCCAGGCTGGAGGTAGTAGTGTACGAATTTCTCAACCTACTTACGTGTACAGTCTGGCAGATTGGACGCTGTTTAAAGAATTGGCAGTTATTGATGATACAATGGTTTTGATCGAGAATATTGATAATGCCGTGCATAAAGTCACTGAAACACTTATAAGTGCAGCTGATATAGCAATACCTAAAAGTTCTTCTAAACCAAAATGGCGTTGCAAACCATGGTGGAACAATGAATGCCAACAAACATATAAAAAACAAAGGAAGTTATGGGGGCTATTCCGAAGGTACCCCACAACGGAGAACCTTATTGCATTTAAGAGAGCAAAAGCATTAGCTCGCAGAGCTCGTCGTCGAAGTCAGAAGGAATCCTGGTCTCGCTATGTCTCTTCAATTACATCTTCTACATCCAGTAAGCAGTTATGGAGAAAAGTAAAAGCAGCCAATGGTATTTATAGAGAATTTGCAATTCCTATTTTAAAACCGGAGCTGCTATATACTCTTCTCCTATGGATATTGCTAATGTCATTGGTGAAACATTTGCTAGCGTCTCAAGTTCCGACTCTTATAGTCCTTCGTTTTTAAGGACGAAGAGTCGAGTTGAGCGATCACCAATCCGTTTCACCCAAAGACAAGCTTTTCCTTACAACTGCGAGTTTCGGATGCTGGAAATGATGCGAGCATTACAGCAGGCCAACAATACCAGCCCAGGACCAGATGGAATCAGCTATCATATGCTTCGACATTTAAGTCCAGACTCCCTATTGAACTTCTTGCATTTGTTCAATAGGATCTGGACTGAAAATACATTTCCATCACTTTGAAGCGAAGCAATAGTGATTCCGTTCCTTAAACCTGGTAAGGATCCTTCACAAATTTCAAATTGCAGACCTATAGCTCTGACGAGTTGCCTTTGCAAGACTCTCGAACGTATGGTCAACGCCCGTCTCGTACATGTCTTAGAAGAAAATAAATGTATACATATCAATCAGAGTGGTTTCCGTAAAGGAAGATCCACTCTTGATAACATAACATTTTTGGAAACCCAAATCCGCAACGCTTTTGTGCGGAGAAATCATCTGGTTTCCATCTTCTTCGACATCGAGAAGGCATATAACCGTACATGGCGATACGGTGTTCTCTGTTCTTTATACGATTTTGGCTTTCGGGTTAATCTTCCGATATTCCTACAGAACTTCTTACGCTCCCGTGCTTTTAAAGTACGTATTGGTCACCTTTTGTCCAATACTTTTAATCAAGCCGAGGGTGTACCCCAAGGTTATATTTTAAGCGTAACAATTTTTAACCTTTACATAAGTCACATCCTTCATCTTCTATCACCTTCAGTATATGGCACTATGTATGTGGACGACCTGCAAATATCTTGCCAAGGATCGAACATGCGTTTAATTGAGAGACAACTACAAACATCTGTTAATAAAATAGCTGCATGGTGTGCAGAGAATGGTTTTACACTATCTCCTAGCAAGAGCTGCAGTGTCCATTTCTGCAGGAAGACTAGTCTTCACAATGATCCTGTTATCATACTAAACAACACACAAATACCTGTGGTCAACGAGATTAAATTTCTTGGTGTAATATTTGACCGAAAGTTGACTTTTCTTCCGCATGTTTTATATTTGCGGAAGAAGTGCGAGCGATCGCTTAATATCCTCAAGGTGTTATCTAATACATCTTGGGGTTGTTATCTAATACATCTACTACTTCGAGTCTATCAAGCACTCATTTTATCTCGTATTGACTACGGTAGTGTTGTGTATGGATCTGCTAGATCTTCAGTTTTACGCAGATTGGACACTGTGCATCACTCTGCTTTGAGAATCTGTTCAGGCGCATTCCGCACATCACCCGTCCAGAGTCTTTATGCCATTTGTCAACAATTGCCTTTAGACTTAGACGAATGCAGCTGTCTCTCAATTACTACGCAAAGGTCATGTCTGACCGACAACACCCTATACGTTCCTTGGCTTTTACTCCTGCATTAAAGAGATTGTATGATGCTCGCTCTTATAGCATCCAACCTTTTCTCACTCGTATTAAAAATCATCTTTTTTGACAGACCTATGTGGTGTCCGTTTCATTAAAACGGACTTGCTTTTACATCCACGTTGGTTTGATCCACAGATATCTATAATTAATACTTTTGTTCAGTTTCGGAAATCGGACACAACTCCTACGATTTTTCAACAGCTTTTTTCCTCACATCGCTGTCAGTATTCTTCTTATACGCCTGTATTTACGGATGGATCAAAAATTGCAGGACATGTTGGTTGTGGCATTTTCTTCAACAATAGGAGTTACGGCTACAACCTCCACTCGTCCTGCTCCATTTTTACTGCTGAAGCTATGGTGATATACCAAGCGCTTCAGCTCGTGAATACAGAAATTTACTATAAAATTTGCGTATACACTGACAGCTTGAGTGTTATAGAAGCGTTGAGAAATTCGAATTCAAATAATCATCCTGTTGTGTCCAAAATTTTCCAAACTGTAGATTCCCTTGCTGGCAAGGGATATGATATTATATTCTGTTGGATCCCAAGTCACGTAGGTCTGGAGGGCAATGATAAGGCTATACAGCTGCTAAATCTGCATCGGCTGTACATCATCTATCTGTCCCACTTACTGATGTGAGAAAGGTTGTTAAAAATTTTGTTGTTTCTCTATGGCAAAAGTACTGGAATATGCAGTTCTCCAACAAACTACGTGCCATATTTCCATACGTCATCCCTTCATTTGTTTTACCGTTACGAAGTGCCGATGTTCGTTTGACTCGCCTTCGTATCGGACACACACGTTTCACACACAGACATTTGTTTCTAAATGAATTAAATCCTTGGTGTGAAGCGTGTGATGAACCATATACTGTTTCTCATATTTTAATCTCATGTGCTAATTTTAACCTTTACCGTTTTAAATATTTTCAAACTGACATTTTAACCATGTATGATTTAGTGGTGGAGTCACCCCACCGAAACCTCTTTTCTTTCTTAAGGGAATTTGGTTTCCTTAATTTTATTTGAATTTGCTGAATTTTACTTTACTTTCATTTACTTATACATTTTAGATTTTAAAATAAATATATACATTTATTTTTGTGTTTTAACTTTTTAATGTTGAGTTTGGGTTTTTTTTTCAAACTTTTTAAATTCTCTTTAAAGCTTAATTCTTGGCGCAGCTTGTCCTTTTTGGAACTTGCGCCACAAAACCCAACCCAACAACAACAACAACAGCATCCGCCGCAGGTCTAATGGTAATTGTTGGCAGATCACATATAGACTCTGGACGGGTGAAGTGCGAAATGCACCTGAGCATATTCTTAAAGCAGAGTGATGAATTGTGTTCAATCTGTGTAAAACGGAAGATCTAGCTGATCCGTAAGCAACACAACCGTAGTCAATGCGAGATAAAATTACTGACTGGTAAATTCGAAGGAGTGATGTGCGATCTCCACCCCAAGATGTATTTGAAAGCACCTTGAAGATATTGAGCAGTCGTTGACTTTTCTTCCGCAGATGTAACACATGTGGAAGGAAAGTTAATTTGTTGTCGAAAATCACCCCAAGAAATTTTATCTCATTGACCACAGGGATAGGTCTACCGCTTATGTGCAGTACAGGATCATGATGGAAACTAGTTTTCCTGCAAAAATGAACACAACAACTCTTACTCGGAGATATGCTAAGGCCATTTTGTTCACACCAAGCAGTGAGATTATTTACAGCTGTTTGCAATTGTCTTTCAATTATATTCATGTTTGATCCTTGATATGAAATTTGCAATTTGTCAGAGCTATTGGAGGGATGCAATTCTTCTTTTCTAAGATGTAAATAAGTCTTGCATTGACCATACGCTCAAAAGTTTTGCATAGGCAACTCGTAAGAGCTATTGGACGATAACTCATAGGGTCAGAGGAATCTTTGCCAGGTTTCAAAATAGGAATCACTATCGCTGCTCTCCACGCACTGGGATAATCATGTTCCGTCCAGATTCTATTAAACAATACAAGTATGTTCAATAATGAATCTGGATGTAAATGACGAAGCATTTGATAAGAGATTCCATCAGGTCCGGGACTGGTGTTGTTTGCCTGATATAAGGCAGTCTTCAATTCTGACATTCCAAAAGCACAATTGTACGGTAGATTACTGCGATCAGTGAAACGTAGAGGAGTCCGCTCAGCTATTGTTTAAGACCTATGAAAAGCGGGACTATAGGAATCAGAGCTGGACACACTAGCAAACGTTTTTCCGGTGAAATTTGCAATGTCTACCGTTGAGGAATGCACAGCAGCTCTAGTTTTTAAAACAGGAATGGAACAATCCTGATAAATACCATTGGCTGCTTTTACTTTCCTCCACATTTGTTTGCTGGATGTCGATGATGTAATTGAAGACACGTAACGAATCCAAGATTCTCTTTGACTCTGGCGTCTTACTCTACGAGCTTGAGCTTTGGCCTTTTTAAAAGCAATAAGGTTCTCCGTAGATGGGTATCTTCGGAAAATATTCCATTGCTTCCTTTGTTTCTTGTAATAAAGTCGGCACTCTTCATTCCACCAGGGTTTTATATGTTCGTGTGGAGTAGAAGAGCTTTTTGGGATAGCTACATCCGCAGCTTTGATTATTGTGTCAGCGACATATTTAACGGCATCATCAATCACATCTATCGTAACTCTTTTTTCCGTAATCATAGCCAATTCCGTGAAGAGTTCCCAATCGGCTCGACTGTACGCATAATTAGGTGGCCTATGGAACACATTATTACTTCCAGTCTGAGTCACGATAAGAGGGAAATGATCGCTGTTGAAAAGGTCATTTCCAACAGTGAAATTCAGCAACGGCAGAAGTGACGGAGAGCAAATAGCTAAGTCAAGAGAGTGAAATGTCCTTGTAGGTTCGTGGAAATAAGTCTTCTCGTCGGTATTTAGCAGACAGAGAGAGTTATCAGATATGAACTGCTCAATCTGACGACCGTGAGAATTCGTATCATCACTACCCCACAAAGGACTATGACCGTTAAAATCGCCGAGCAATAAAAATGGAGCTGGGAGTTGATTAACTAAATAACTTAGTTCCTCAGCTTGAATGATGTCATTGGGTGGTAAATAAAGGCTACAGATTGTGATTAGACATGTGGTATAAATTTTGATAGCAACAGCCTGCAGTGTAGTGCGCAGCTGATGTGCTGTGCTAGGGAATCTGTTGGAAGTGAATATACAAACTCCACCGCCTGCAGTGGCACTACCATCATAATCATTTTTGTAGCATTGAAATCCCCGTAGTTTAGAGTCAATAGTGGGCTTCAGGAATGTTTCCTGGAGAGCCACACATACAGGATTGTAGTAGGAGATGATGGATTTGACATCATCAATTCGTGGCCGGAAACTACGACAATTCCATGAAACAAAGGAAGTCATTAATGGAATATTAACACTAATCATTATCACTGTTACTGATGGTCATCTCAGATGAATCTTCTAAGCTTAAATCATCATCTGAGGGATGTAATTTAATGGTCTTTGCAGAATGGGCTTTTTTTGAAGTTATGGAAGACAATCGATGGCCTTCCTTGGCAAGTTTTAATTTCCTGGCTTTCAAAGCTTTTGATTTGGCAGATATTTTTGTGTAACCGGATTCTGACCTGCTTATTTTGGCAGCCTGTGGGGGCAGGCAAATTGAAGTGTATGAACTTTCTTCCGTCTGAGTACTGCATGACCGAGAGACTTTTTTAACTGCAGCTGCATAGCTTACACCAGCTACTGGATTCCGCGAAGTTACTAAGCGTCGAGCCTCTAGATATGATATTTTATTTTTGATTTTAAGTGTCGTGATTTCTTTTTCCAGTTGCCAAACGGGACAATTTCAAAAGCAAGAAGCGTGAGCCCCTTTGCAATTTACACACAATTCTTTGGCTTTGCAGGTAAAACTGTCATGACCAACGTCAGAACAACGGGCGCAAGTAAGTGTGCCTCGGCAAGCCATTTTAGAATGTCCAAAACGTTGACACTGGAAACATCTTAGAGGACTGGGGATGAAAGACCGAACAGAACACCTCATATATGCCACTTTAATATGTTGTGGCCAGTCTCGTGTTGCGAAAGTCAAAATGAGATGCTTTGTATTCAAGACAATGCCATCTCGCATGATTGTGATTCGCTTAACTGCACAGACATTTTGGCCTTGGAGGTTTTCTAATATTTCATCTGCTGGCGTATGATATAGGTCCTCTGCAGATATCACACCTCGTGAGAAATTTAGATTTCCGTGAGGTTCGACGCTTACAGCTATATCAGCTATTGTCTTTAAGCTTTGCATCATGATAGACTGCTTTTCTGATGCAGTTTCTATCAATAGTACACCAGATCTAAGCTTTTTTATTGATGTTACTTCTCCAACATTTGAAGTAATAGCCTTTTCAATGAGAAAAGGTGAGACGGACTCAAAAGATCCACCAATTTTTTTGATAATAAAATATTTGGCATTACAATTAATCATTTGTTGCTCCCGAGGGAGTGAGGAGAAAGTTTTTTTATCCATAGAGGATCAAATAAAATTCGGGGACCAGACAGCACCACCCACCTCGGAGTTCTACAAGGGGATGCAAGTCTACTGCACCAGTGCTAGTCAATCCCTATACGATCACAGTACATCCCTGAAGTGGTCTCCACCCTTAACGAGTCATCCAGCAGATGTACCGATCGCTTGATCCATAAAGCCGATTGATTTCTGAGGACCACAACACAACTCCCGTTTACCTGAAGCAGAGGCCAAAGTAATGTGTTGGTCTCTGGGGGCCTCAATTACCAGGACCCTCCTTTCCAGGGACACGGGTCTCCACGCACGGCAAACACGAGGGTGATTTAGTCCCCAAGAGTAGCTAATAGCAACAGAGCGGAGACAGCTGCTCAAGGGGAGCCCTCAACCTCGTAAGAGGCAACCACAATGAGGGAGAAAAGGGAGAAAAAGCAGTAAGGAAGAGAAGAGAAGAAAAGAAAGAAGAGGAAAGATCACTGGGGTACCTCGGGATTGTGACACTCGTGTTTACTTAAAGAAAGTAAACCCCCTGAGGGGAGCAGTAAAGATGGAGCAGGACGAATGTAGGCTGTAACTGTAAGAGGTATTATTAATAAAAATACCACAGCCAACATATCCTGCTGACTTAGAGCCATCTGTGAATACAGGTTTATAAGATTGATACTGACAGCGATGAGAATAGAATAGCTGTTGAATGACAATAGGTGTTGTGTCAGATTTTACAAAATGAGTAAAGGAATCAATGAAAGCAAATGTTGGGTTATACCAAGACGGATGAGTGTAGTAATTAGGAGAATCAATCCGCAAATCACATAGATCAGTTAATAGAAGATATGATTTAACTCGTGAGAAAAAAGGTGGGATGCTTCTTGGACGAGCATCATAAAGTCTCTTAAGGGTCTTATTCACCAAAAACGTGTTAACTTGAGTGTAGCCCTACTCGGATATAACTCAACTCTAGCCTGATTCCTCGATTCTTATTCACGAAGCGGGGAAATCCCCGTGTAAAACAACTTTGGAGTTAACCGAACACGACATGTAAGACGGATTCTGATTGGTTAGCAAAAATTGTAAACAAAGCTTCGTAGCGAGCGGGAAAGTGTTATCGTCAAGCAAGATGGACAAAATGCTTAATTTTACTCCTTTAGAAATTGCAACTCTTTTAGAAATTGTTGAAAAGTATGCTGATAAGTAAAAAGTAAGAAAACAAATTGTATCAGCAATGATAGAAAAAAAAGCTAGGGAAAGAATTTGCCTTGAGTTCAATGCGGTGGCTGGAGTTTACAAAAGAACGCCTCAGCAACTTAAGGATAAGTTTAAAAATTTTAAAAAACTGTCTCAGCAACATAAAGCTGAGGACAAAGTAGAAATTTTTAAGACTGGGGGCGGAACTGCCAAACTTATTTCCACAGATTTCGATAACCGAGTGCAGGAGATAGGTTTAATCCGAAAACCTTTAGAATATGCATATGATTCAGACTCCAGATATCAGGATTGATTGATTGATTGATTGGTTGATTTTAATGGCGCAAGGTCCAAATATGGACAAGCTGCGCCAGACATCAGTTTGAAATCAATCCCTTTTCTCTAGGCCATTAAAAACATGACAATACAAACTTTTAAAATAAAATATGCATTTTTATACTCATTAAAACATTTGTGATGGAAATATTTTTAAAAGCTGATAAAATAAATGAAAATGAAAACTTATGAGTAAAATATGTATAAATTTAGATAAAATGAATAAAATCAATAGCTTTTAAAAACGCAAACAGATTGCGATGGGGTGGTTCCCCTAGCAAGTCTGGTAATGTTAAAATATCACTATTAAAATATATGATGCGCAAATGGTTAAAATCTGGACAAACAATTAAAATATGATGCACTGTGTATGGTTCATCACACGTTTCACACCAAGGAGTTAAGTCACTCAAGAAGATATGTTTGTGGGTGAAACGCGTGTGACCAATACGAAGGCGAGTCAGTCTGACATCTGCACTTCGTACAGGTAAAACATGTAATGGGATGATAAATGAAAATATGGAATGGAGTTTGTTGCTGACTTGCATGTTCCATGATTCCTGCCAAAGAGAATTTACAAAATGTTTTAATCCTTTTCTCACATCTATTGATGGAACAGAAGGCAGAATAGTAGTAGATGCAGACCTCGCAGCCGCATCAGCCTTCTCATTGCCATCTATTCCTATGTGGCTCGGTATCCAGCAAAACAGTATTTCGAATCCAGTGCGAGAGAGAGATTCAAGCAGTTTGAAAATTTTAGACACAACTGGATGGCAATTGAAGTTATGATTTTTCAAAGCTTCTAAAACACTTACTGTCAGTATATATGCAGTATTTATGTACGTTTTTGGTACTCACATACTGAAGTGCACGGTATATAGCCATGGCTTCAGCAGTGAAAATGGAGCAGGATTTGTGAAGGCTGAAACTGAAGGAGCTATTGTCCACATAAACTCCACAGCCAACATGCCCCGCAGTTTTGGATCCATCAGTGTAGATGGGAGTGTACATAGCATACTGACAGCGATGAGATGCATAAAGCTGTTGAAAAATAACAGGAGTTGTGTCTGACTTTTTATAGTTTTCAAAGGCATTGAGTACTGTAATGCGTGGATCATACCAAGGAGGGTGTACGAAAAAGTCTATAGACTCAATCCGGACATCACATAGGTCAGATAGTAAAAGGTAGGATTTAACACGCGTGAGAAAAGGTTGAATGCTTGATGGTCTAGCATTATATAATCTCTTAAGAGTGGCATTTGGAATCGTAGAATGTAAGGGATGATGAGGTGAGGACATAATGTTTGAATAATAACTAAAAGACAGCTGCATCCGCCGCAGGTCTAATGGCAATTGTTGGCAGATTACATATAGACTCTGGACGGGTGAAGTGCGAAATGCACCTGAGCATATTCTTAAAGCAGAGTGATGAATTGTGTCCAATCTGCGTAAAACGGAAGATCTAGCTGATCCGTAAGCAAC
>JAPDSC010165276.1:13151-27038 GCA_026290005.1 Latrodectus geometricus
AATATTAGCATTATGTTGAACGAACTGAGTTAAAACTACTTAAAGTTTACACAATCAATTTTGTGCTTTTCTTATAAATAATATTATACAATCTATTTCCTCTATACAATTTAATTAAATATTTCTTATGTATTTTTATTTGCTATAAAATCATTTCAATTCTAATAAAATATAGTGTAAAATTAATAATTTCGTTTCTTTGATTTTTTAGACACTTTCAGCTAGAAGCAGAATTGGCTTCAATGACGTGGAAAATACGATGGGAAGATATTAGCAATCCCAAGCATGGAATCAGGAAAAGGTCAGGATCACGACAGAGTTTAAATCGAATCAGTCTAGGGGTACGATTTATATTTTTTATTTACTTTCAAATAAATATATTTGCTAGTTCACTTACATTATAGAGTATATTAATTTTTCTATAAATTAAGGGTTACTTAATTTTAGAATAATTATTAATAGTGTAATAAAACAATTTGATGCAATTTTTTATGATAGAAAATTTCATAAACAATTTGAAAAACCCTTTTGCAAAATTTTGGTTTTTAAGTAAAGTCAATTAAATTTTGTTTTCAACCGAAAATATTTTTTCATAACAATGTATTTTTATTTCAATTTTAAACAAAACTGATTAACCAATTTCCAAAAATCTGTGCATTCAAAATTTTATTGTTAATTACTTAAAGAAAATAAATTTTCTAATTGAATATAGTTTAATATTCTTTATTTATTTGTTCTGAATATATATATTTTGTTTAAAATTTCAATTACTTTAATATGATTGACATAATAAATTCTGTTGCGGGTATCACTTCTGAGATCATAAAAAATACCAAATACTCTTTATCTCTTTCTCTACTTTATTCTAAAATAATGTGAAATAAAGTATTGGTCTGGACAAGAGTGTAAGAAAAAAACAAGAGTTTTCTTCTGTTGAAATAAATAATGTATTTTTTCAAATAATCTGAAAAACATGAATTTCGTAAAGTCGAACTAGTATCTGAAAGAGTCTGGTATCATTTTTTTTTCTACATTTGTAGTACTTCATCTTTTATAAGCGTTTACTTTTATTTATTTATAAGCATTTCTTTTGAAATTATCTTGAATTCAAATAAATAATTCATGTTACAAAAACGTTTAAATTATTTATTTTTCAAAACAGCCACACATGAGTCAATTTTATGTGTAACAGGATACATATTATATTTCAAGTCAATCATAATTTACATGAAAACACCAAAAAAATACAAAACATACAAAATTGTTTCGAGAATATTTGAAAATCTAAATGCTCGTTTAAGTTAAAATATGTTTGAGAATTTGAAAATATAGTTTGCTTACATATAGGTCGTGTTTCGTAAGAATTTTTTTTTAAACTGCAGTGAAAGTTGGTATTAATGTGTTTATCCAGAATATGATTATTCTCAATGCGAACTTATTTTTAAGTTTATATTGAGATTTGGCAAATTTTGATACTTAATTTACATATCATTGTAGCAATTCCAGAATTTCCAATGTTTAAATGTAATAAATAAATATTTAATTTATACCTCTTATATATGGGATTCTATTGAATTATAATAGTTTGGAGATACAAAATTTTATATTTAAAAAAAAAACAGTGCAAACCTCTGAAATATTACATACATCAACAGAAACTTAAAATGATATTGCATGTAAAACATTTTTAGATTAAATATTATGATTAAAAATGGTAAATGTCATCAAATTTAAATTTGAAGTCTTTTACAGAAATCTAAATTTTGAGTGAACAACTTAATCCCTTGAAAAACAAATACCGAAATCAGGTTTTCATCAAATAAAGAATAAAGCAATACCTTTAATTTAGTATTAACATAATCTTTTATATAGACTAATTTTTTAGAGACCGTTCACAAAATGGTTCTCTCTTGACAGAGAATGTGAAAATGAAAAAAATAAAAAATGGTTGGGATATGAATGCATTTTAATTTTAATTTTATGTATAAATACTCAATTTAAATTTAATCTAAAAAAATTAATTTTCTTTTTTATTAAGATATATAAATGTCCAACTGATCATGCACTTTTCTCTGGCTATTTAATCTGAATGTGATGAGCGACAAATGACATTATGTGTATATTGCAGGGTACTTAAAAATCTAGCAAAACATTAGACACACAATAAAAATTTAAAAAAAAAAAAATAAAAAAATAAAAAAAAAAACGATTTTTAGCTTAAAATATTAAATTACTAATAGTGATTTGTCAGTTGATGTAACTATTTATGTAATATATTCTATGAATATTTTAACATAAATGAATTTCCACTAAGCTTCCGATGCCAAAAGCAGATGCCACTAACCTTCTGAAAAATAAATCATACAATGATCTCTGTATGAGCAATTCAAAACAGTTTACATAGCATAATACTGCAGATGTGTTATCATCATTGTTCACAAAGAAGATGATTTGGCTTAAAATGCAAGTACTGTTTTATGCAAAAAAACTTTTTTAATTTATTTGGAAAAAGTTAAATTGAATAATACGTTTTCAAAGAAATCATACTTTTTAATTTCAGAAGAGTATTTAAATCTTGTATAAAATGCATAAAATTAAGTAATTTACTACAGAAAACAATAATAAACTTTCTCTTAAACATTAAATATTCTTATCATACTATATAAATATCACTACTCTTATACAGTATATAATAGAAAATTTAAATAACTTTAAATTTGAAGTATATCTAATTGTACTCAAAATATATGAAACCATGTATTTTTATTGAAAAAAATGTATAAGTTCAGTGTTGGCAATAAAAATGTATAGTTCTTATTTATTGATTATTATTTCTTAATATTGATCGTTATTAATACATTCACACGATGAATCAAAGTGTTTTACCTGTTGATAAATTATTATTAATTTTATACTTTTCAATTTTATGTATCTATAACACTATATTAATTTTTAACACAAGTTAAATTTATCTGGACATTGCCATACGAATTGCAACGATCACAAATTTATGACACATTTAAAAGTCACTTTTAATTACTTTTCTTCTGACAATTAAACATTAATGCTATCAGTAAAAGTCGTTAAAGTATACTTTTTTTGCTACTAACTGTACCTTTCCTAGATAATATTTTTTGAGAGACTTCAGTTCGGCTATAAAAACCTAAATTAAGAGAAATGAAACGTTCTAAAATTTAGCCAGTATTTATATGCATGCAGTAAAGTAATATTTAAACAAAATTTATGTGTTCAAATAGCTTAAGAAAGAAATGACGCTTGCTTATTTTGAAATGCCTTTTGCCGCATTAAAGAACGCAATATGTAGTAATTTACTCTTTTTGTTTCCTGTACAATATGTATTAATTATTTCTTTTTAAAAATACTGCTCTTAAAAGCCAGCAGTATGCCAAAAGAATTGTTTTGTTAATGCTTTAAAGAACTTTTATCAAAACACCTGTGTTATTGTATAAAGCTTGAGGCATGAATATATTAACTTAATTGCATAAAATGATTACGTTTTTGCCTATAAAGGCAACAACAAAAAACGTTACACAAGTGGCAACAGCAAAACTTTTTTTAAAATATTCTGGAATGTATCTTCTCTTATTTTTCACACATATTAATATTCAATTACGATTTAGGTAAAAAGTGTTTTGTTAACTATAACTTTACACATGCAATACGTCTCAGGATTTATTTTATTAAATATTGTACTCTTGTTTATGACTTACACATAAATATATAAATTAAATATCTTCTATTTAATAACTGCTAAATATTATGAAATTAATGATTTTCCCAGAAACAAAAATATTCTGAACTTTATCGTTTATCAAATATTTGGATTCTTATTATTGATTTACAATTGATAAAATAACATTTAGTTAATTCAATTCATTATATCACACTATTTGTATTGTTATATCCCACTATTTTATTAATATATTTAATTTATTATGTCTCTCTATTTTTACTGTAATATCCCACTTTTTTATGAATATTTAATTTGTTATATTCCACTTTATCACGAATATTAAACTAAAATCCAGTTTATTTTTTTAAAATGATTATTTCTTTTAAATTATATAGGTTTAAAAAATTATCAAAAATACAAGTTTGAATTCTTGTAGAATGAAATACAAATAGAAAATAATATTGTAAATTTAATTCATTTCAAGAATGAAAATATTTTTATGTTATTTTTTGTCTAATTTTCAATATATAGAAGAGAGCGTTATTCTAATAAGAATAAATTATACATTTATTTTGTAAAACTACTTAGCATTTTTATGTGTGGAAAAAATATCACAAGCAATTATGTTTTTTAATGCATTCATTGAAATTACAAAAATTGATGCTAAAATTAGAATTTATTTCTCCAGAAATAATAATTACTTATTTTATTAGGATTATTATACAAAAAATATTTTTTAATAGTTTTAATAAATATTTATAATTAATTGATTATCTTGATTAAAAAATCTGTGCTTGATTTTATTATGAGATTTCAATAATTTTTCTCACAAATTTATCCATTATATATTTAATCAAAATCACAATGTTTTTATTGTTATACTACATTAATATGTAAAACAATGTAAACCGTGGTGGTTTGGTTGGTTAGGGTGTCGTTCTCATTACCTTAAGGAGTAAGTTCGAATCCCGGATTTGCCAAAGATCAATCGTGTTCACTTATGGTGGTGACTGGCTTAAGTAAAATATGACGGGTCGCAATATCCTCCATGTTCTCATTCCAAATTAGTACCTCTAGGGGTGGTTGGAGCCAGTCTAACAAGCGTCTCGCCCCTCAGATACTAGTTTTCTCCCATTCCTCCTTAGTCATCTGCGCAGCTTTACGCGCAGAGTGTTTATGTCGGGGAACTAGGCATGCAGAAAGGAAGCAACTGACACACCCAGCATGGTGTTTTTTATAGTTACAACATTGAGATTGTAGTGCCAGTTTTGTTGAATGTTCTTTTTATTACATTGTACATAAGAAATCACAAAATAAATAATCATTGTTTTATTTAAATGGTAGGAATAAATTTAAAGCGTGTATTTACCTTTATTACAATAATAATCTTATAAAATGTCAGAATTAAGCAACACAAAATTTAGAATTTACCACGATAAATGATGATTAGAAAATAAGAAATATAAAGAATATACTGCATTTAATTATTGAATTTGTAATTTTTAGATGCAAATGTGTCTAATATTTATTTTAAAATATAGTATTCTGTTGCATTTGTAGCCTCAAAATTCTCCTTAAAATTTCTTTGATAAATTTGTAATTTTAATAAAAGAAATGTGTGCCAGGATTAAGTATAAATTAAGAAATTAATAAAAATAGGAATTTAGCTGAAACTTTTTTCATTATTGAACTTAAAACACTTCAATAGAATATTATTCAAAATTGCCATTCAGAGATTAGTGATTAAAACATCATTATTGAACTTCATTTCATTTTATATTTTTTTTCATTGAACTATCAATATTTTTAAAGCACTTTATTTTAATTAAGATACTGCTCTTAAAGGTAAAGATTATTAATCATTCATTTAAATGTAAATGATTTTACTATTATTATAAGTGCATTCTTATGCCTCAAGTAAAACACTTTAAATAAAATAAACTTTTTTTATCATTTTGGCTCTCAATAATTATTTTGATGGAAAAAATAATTATTTGACATTGACAGGAAGGATGCTTTTAGGGAGTTAGATTGATTTGCTGATAAGGACATAAATTTTTGTGCCAACATGTTGCTGTTGTATTATTAGTTTGGGAAAAAAGTTATCCATTATTTTTTCGGTAGACATCTGTAGTAATCGCTATCTCGTGAGGTATCTATCAAACAACTTCAAATTTATGCTCATTGGAAAGGTGACATTTGACACTAAAATATTCTCTTGCGGTTTTTTGTTAGAATAATTCAGTTAGGAGTACAAGATTTTAAAAATAGAAAACAACAAACAGAAAATTCGATACATTTTAGTTTTTCTTTTATAATGGCGAAAATGCTAATCAGGTGGCTAAAATTGTGAAAGGTGTTCATCGTCCTATATATGACTGTTACAACCAATTACGCACAATTTTGGTTTCGTCGATTCCGTTTGGGTATTTGAATGCTAAAGATGCACCTCACCTTGATACAACATCGTCCAGAATGTCTATAAAATATCAAAAATTATCAAACTTGACAGTATGTCAGCAGTCGTAGCTTCTCACAAGACCTATTTGAAAACTACATGAAAACTACATGCACAAATCTACATGAAAACTGTTTTAAACCTTTTTACAAAGCAAATCTGAAAGAAGTTACAAAAAGTTCACATAAAAATAATGGATTTCTTTTTCCCCAACCTAATATTTACAAAGTCAGTTTTTTCATTTATCTGAATGACACTAAGCGCTAATATGTCAATCAATGAGCAAATTAGTATCATTTGGCTAATAAACAGGAATTTAATGATATTTACATTGCAAATATGCGTACAAGTAACTTTACTTGAAAGCTCACAATTCAAACAATTTTAGTTTTCCGTGGGAATTTTTGAAGTTTTTAAGTTATTTTTGTAAAGGAACAATTTTATTTTTTCTAATTTTTTTCTGTCTTATCATAATAAAGTTGATGAAATGTTATCTATCAAAATATGATCTTTTGGTTTTGCAATTTTTTACAGCGAAAAAAAATAATAAAAATAAAAGGCTTTAAAGAAATTTCATATTAAAGATTATATGTAAAACATTTGAAGCAATTTCTTAAATGTTGTGTAGTGTCCAAAATCAATATTACTTCAAGAAATTATTTAGACGAAAACATGAAATCTATACATACAGCTCCAAATGAAATGAAATCTACGCACACAACTCAAATTCCAAAGCTACAATAGATGAGGTAATCCAAATATATATGTATACAGAATCATAGAGGAAAAGTGCTTAAAAATTTAATTTCTTGTATATCAGAATTTACGTTAATCAAAAATTAATAAAACTTGTACTAAATGTATTTCTGTAAAAAAAAAAAAAAAAAAAAAAAAATGGTGATCTGTGAAGAAGTGAAATGAGGTGAAAATTGTGATCCGTTTCGATAAATTGCTTCATCAATAACAAAATTACTGCCAATGTCTTACAAATTTATTTTTTCTGAAATTTAAAAAGATAATCTTGCTTAAAATCAAGGATTTTTTCATGGCTAATGATGTTGTTGTTTATAATGCATTTGCCAACATATTTAAAAATATTAAGAATTATTTGTTGCTGCAGCAGCACATATCCTTGAGTCTAGTATAGAGTACAATCTAGATCTAACTAATATGAATCTGAAAGGTGACAGATATGCAAACATCCTTTCTCTAAACTTACTCTTATTCATGTACATGAAATACTCTGAGAGACATGGATGACACACATTGCAAGAGTTATCACCTAATGGAATCCAGTATTACATTTCTGATTTTAGAGACATTTCTCTTGCCATTCGAAAATATCTCTACCACCTGAAACTCTTATAGAATTGTTCATTGCTTTGCAAGCATCATTACGTGAAAAGTAACTAAGATATTAATCAGATGGACTTTCAGTTATTAGTCGAGTAAGCAACATCATACTTCTCTGAATCTAGTCCATAGTTGTGCTATACCAGTTTGTTGGAAACTGTTGGGTGGAAATATTTATAATTTAGAAGCAAAGATCAAGCAAGACCTCTCGATACTCGACTTGCTATCCCAAGATATGTCATTTCACTTTAAGAATATTGCTACCAAAACCTATTTAACAAGCCACAGCCCTCTTTGTAAAACAACAGATCTTCAGTTAAACAAAAATTTGAATTCAGTACCTTCAAATTATGAGAATGATGCCCTAAGCAATAATACCATTGGTAAACCACTTATATCAAATATGCAATAACTCTGGCTAACCAGTTATGTCAAATATAAATGAAATGTCAATTTGAAAAATAAAATCTTAGACAAAGAGTTTCATGACATATCAAAATAATTAATTACCATGCAACAATAATTTGATGTTCATACATTTTTTGCTAATTTTAAAATTACTTCCAGAAAAATCTTTCAAGAAATATAAAAATTGAATATTTTAAAAAATACTTTAAAAACTTTTATATGAATAAAGATAAGACATTATAATTTCTTTTCATTTAAAGTTCAAAATGAACACCAAACAAGTAACATAAACAATAGCACAAAGAAATAAAATATGAAGAAACAGGAGGCAAAGTAATGAAAAAATTAGATAAATCTCAAATGAATGTTTTATATATGCTTGGAAGAAAAGTATTTAGTCACACATATAAAATGTTTTGGTGGATATATCTGAATACTTTACATATTGATGATTTTAATTTCTTACTAAAGCACAAATACAATGTCACTTGTGTTGTATTGTTAATCAGAAATAAATTTTCATCAGCAAATATTAATACTATTGTATGTACCAATATTTGAAATACTATTTATTTCCATATTAAGAGAAATGTCTCCAAAACTTTTTTAGGATGTACATTTATACAGTTCGATTGATAACATTGCACGAAATATTTCTGATTGCACAGCGGATAAAGTTATGAATTTGGGGCCTTGAAGAGAAATATCACATTATCAAATATCAAATTATATATCAAATTATATTATATATCAAATTCAAAGCATACTTAAGTTTATGAATTATTTTTTTGGAGGTTCCAATGCAGAAAATGTTTCGCATTGAAAATTTTTAACAACAAAAATAACCCACTTTATAAATTATCGCATTGATTATTTTTAATTCATAAAAAATATAAATATAATTTATAAAACTTTTTATTTAAAAAAGAGATCGTAATGAAAAGTTTTATTTATATATGCTTAAAAAGGGAAATATTTATATGCAAAATGTCTTCTTAATAAATCACAGATCTTTATTGTTTAAAAGAATAGTTACTGGATCTAATGCATTTCATGAATTTTTTAGATTTATAAGAATGAATTTTTAATTTATCAAAGAACAGTAGATAAAAGTCTAAAAATAATTAATAAATCAAAAATCTTTTTTAAAAATCTTTTAATATGAATGTTAAAAACTTGCCTAAAATCTCAGGTGCTGTGAATTTTTTATGTAAATGAATTTTCCACTTTGACATCAACAAAATCTGCCAGCACTCTGCTAATCATGTTAAAAAGAAACACTTTTCTTTACCTGTTTAATGCTTTCATAGTATATAATGTAGAGTTTAAGATTGTCTTAAACTGTACATTATGTATCAGCTATCAGCTTAAACTGAACATGATGAGAAAAATTTTTAAGATTATCTTAAAAAATTGTTTTGTCTTAATTAATTGTATGGTATCAGGGTTTTCTTTAAGAAGTTTTATTACTGCCTCTGTTAGTGCATAAAAAGTATTAATGTCCCGTTCTTCTAAGAGTGATCTAACAATTTTATGTATTTTAGCTTCCTTTTCAGCATCATTAATGTTATTTTTTTTTCTCATTTTTCCTCTACGCTCTGTCAATATGTCATGCACAAAAAAGATGTTTTTGTGGTAAACCCATTTCAGATTTCCAAGCATTAAAAAAAATTCTGCCATATCAGACATAAAAATTTCTGCTCTTATTTGCCCAAATTTTTCTTTAACACACGAGAAAAAAATTGATAGCAGTGATTGATCACATCGATTAGAAAATAAAAAAGCACAAGAAAATCTTTGGAGCAATCGTAAGTAATATTATAAGTTCAAATCCCTGTCTATTCACCCCATATGTACCATCTGTACATATACAGTCAGAACTAAATTTTTCAGTATCTCTCCTTGTTTGTGCTTTTGTCATAAATATCAAAACAAAAACATTTTCTTTTAGAAATAAGTATTGTGAACAAGTATCTCCCTGGCTTTTATAAAATAAAATGCATGGATTTCCTGAATTTTTCATTTCATGTATTTCCATGTGTACACTGACCCCATCATTTTCAAGTTCACAGAATTAGACGGCAGATTGAAAAATTTTTCAATATTATGCAAATCTTTTATTGTAAGTAAATGCATCCTCTCAAGTCCAGAATCAGGTATAGAATTTCTTGTTTCATCTAAAATATTATCTAGAGAAATTTTTGCTGCTATTTTTGAAGCTAAAATTTTTCTTTCATTAGCTGTTAAAAATAAGTGACGTAAATCATTCTGGTGCCCAATATGTACTTCTTGATAAGACACTACACATTTACCTACATATTGTATGTTCAGCTACTTATATAGCAGCTGGGCAGTATGCAATTATTTCATTGCTGCCGAGGATTTTCAAATCGCAAATCTTTACTTTTTGAATTAAAATTTCTTGATACAATTACATCTTAAATTATAATATTTTACAACATGTATATTAGTGTGTTTGTTACCGTAAGAAACAAATTTTGACTCGTTACTATTTTCATTTTCTGCCTTCCATGTAAAAAAAATCATTAAATAAATTAAATTCTATCTCAGTCAGATCTATATCAATATCATGAGTATTTTTGAAATTAAATGTTATTTTTCGCTTTTCAAAATTACCATGACATAGTTACCTATTTGATTGCATACATAATTACCTATTTGAGAGATTTTAGTATACTTTTATTCTAATGACATTTTAGCTTATTTAGGTCACTAAATTTGAGATGACAGACCCCACATTTGTAGATTAATAATTGATCATTTTTTAAAAACTCAATTAAAGCAATATTATTATGTAATTTATTTGCATGGTTTTTCATATTATATTTAATCGTAAGACATTTTAAGCAATCAGGGCACACAAAATTACTTTCAGCCTTATTCAAATCTTTAACACACTCATTCCACCATGAACCACATCATTAGACATTTCTCCCTGATGCACAATATAACTTGAATTTTTAAAATACTCATTAAATACAGTCTTATTACAATGAGATTTATTTATAAGGCGTTTCAGATTGTATTTGTACTTAAAGGACTTTAAACGATTAGGGTAAGCAAACTCACTCCTTATTATATTTAAATCATTCGCACTGTCAACCATATTATTCACAAAAGAATCATCACACATAACAAAAGTAGAATTTTCACTCGCAACAGAATCAGAATTCTCACATAAAACAGATTTAGAGTTTTCACACAAAATTGAATTAAAATCCTCATTCTTTAATATTTTTACAGATTTTTATTAAAACCAGAACCAAAAACTTTTGAGGAAACAGAAGTATTTGGCCCTGAAAAGAGACTTTTTCCTTGCCTTTTAGCAGATGACATGATAATAAAGATCAAAATAGCAATCACAACAAATAATAACCAAACTAGCAATTATACAAGTGTAAAATAGCACTAAGTAAGTGTAAACATCATATTTATAACCTGACGCTATGAGGGAAATGATGTCATGTGGGAGAATCTTACCAAGGAGGAATAAAGAGGAAACTAGTATCTCTGGATCTAGATGCATGTATCAGTCTATGGGTCTTCTCAGGCTTTAATCTCTTGATCATAAAACCCAGAGGGTGCTGCCATCTATGAGCCAAAATCTTACTTCCACATTCATATGGGGTTGTTCTATTCAAAAATGGAAGACGCTCTTTCTGACTTCATTTGTCCAGTCCCTGACGGGCTGGTCATAAGTAAGAAGAACATTAACATATGTTAAGAAGATGTATATTTGTATTGTGACCTATATTTATTCCCTTAGTAAATATTTCAAAAAACAAAAATGCACATAACATCTTTCGCAGTACGTTTTTTTTTTTTTTTTTTTTTTTTTTTTTTTTTTTTTAAATTGTTGACAGGGAACAAAATTTAGAGCTACAAAAAAATGAACATACTCCACAAGGGGAGTGTTTGAAGTTTTCAACCACTTCATGAATACTTGAAAACTTTAAACACGATGTTTTTGTAAGTAAGTTCATAAGTAAAAGAAATCTACAACTCAAATGTTGTAATGAGTATAGTTGTAATAACTATTTTGAAGAATATCTTTAGTGATTCGTAAAAAAATTAAGAGCTAAGGAATAGTGTAATTTTAAATTGTTTCTTTTTCTGATTTATAAGGATTAGAGATATGAAACCATGTTGAACTAAAAATATAAGTACTTAGTGATAAAAGCAGAATTTTCTGTTTGTTTAAATAATACTTTATTTAAAAAAAGGAAAAAAAAGTTAAAATTTGTTTGCTGGTAATAATTTAAGCGTTATCGTTCTCATATATGAGCATAATATCATCTCATTTTTAATTCAAAAAATGGGATTAATTTTCTTTTAAGAAATGAAAAAAAATCCTAGGAAATTTCTTTAACGATATAAACTATACAACTTGTCTTAAACATAATCTTTTGTATAATTCAACCATTAAAATTCTATAAGTACTGAATAGAAATGAATTTTTAAATACAAGCAATTAAAAATGATACAAATTTGGAAATTTTAGACAAATAATTACTCTTTTTCCCTTTTAATTTTGCTTTTATGGTAGATTCATTACATTTTTTACATTTAAGACTTTTGCAAATAACTATTAATTTATTTACTATTTCTATTCTAGTACTATTATTTTTCAACTTGTAAAAGTCATAATAATTGCTTAATGATACATAATTAAACATTTTTACTCTCGTGATTAGAAAAGCCTAAATAAAAAACAATATTTCTAGACAATTAAAAAAAATATCAAAAATATTTCAAATGTAATTCTATACGCTTAAAGCAGCTATCAGTAATTATTTATTTCACATGTACTATAATTAAAATCATTAAAAGTTGTTTTTTATTGCAGAGTTCATGTCCTTCAGAAACTTTATCAATTGCTGATGTAAATCGACAAATATTTGTCCGAAATGGCTATTATAAAGTAAGCAAAAAAATGTTTTCGTTTTTAACAAAATAGCTTTCTTTTTCAGTAATTTTTCTTCCTCTAAAAATAAATAAACTTAAATATATTTTATTTATTGTATAAACATCTAAAAATACATATTGTTTCTAAAATGATCAATATGTGACAAAATACTAAGCAACATTAAATAATGTGATAATGGCTATTAACAAATTAAAATATTGTAATTAATTTGAGATAATTTTATTTTTAAAAATTGTATATATAAACAAATATTTATTCATTATTTTAAAGCTTTGAAAATTATTGCAAGTTAATTAATTATAGAAAAATGACTATACAATTCAATGAAATAAAATATATTTTGTTTTACTGAATTTTACGAGATGAATTGTGCATACAATATATATTGATTTTATTATTGTTATTACGATCATTTATACACTACCAAAATTATATGAAAAATTGGTGGCAAAATAGCGGAATACTTCTGATTAAAAGTGGCATTAAAAACTGTGATTTATAAGCATTAAATTATAATCCTAATATTAATTTTTAATTAAAAATTGTAAAGTCATCATTATATTAGTTTGGGGGAAAATAAATGCATTATTTTTACGTGAACTTTTTGTAACTTCTTTCAGATTCGCTATGTAAAAAGGTTTAAAACAGTTTTCATGTAGATTTTTAGGTTTTGTGCGATGCTACGACTGTTGACATGCTGTCAAGTTTGATAAGTTTTTATATTTTAAAGACATTCTCGACGATGTTGTATCCATGCGAGGTGCATCTTTAGCATCCAAATACCCAAACGGAATCGACGAAACAAAAATTGTACGTAACTGGTTGTTACAGTCTTATATAGGACGATAAACACCTTTCACAATTTTAGCCACCTGGTTAGCATTTTCGCCATTATAAAAGAAAAACTAAAATGTATCGAATTTTCTGTTTGTTGTCTTCCATTTTTAAAACCTTGTACTCGTAACTGAATTAATCAAACAAAAACCGCAAGAGGATATTTTAGTTTCAAATGTCACCTTTCCAACG
>JAPDSC010165278.1:3999-74611 GCA_026290005.1 Latrodectus geometricus
CTTGATGGGTTTATTTGAAAGTACATGTGTACCATTAAACACTGATTGAACTCAAACATTTTATCTATTGTAAAGTTCTTACAATATACCAGGACATATTGCTGTAGCTGGTACTGTGAGTCACCTTAGTATAAAGTGGAGTTATTGCGAATGATGTTGAATTATTATTGCACGAATATATAAATGAATGGAATGTACTGTTGTACTCATTATGCTTGAGAACGTCAACGCTTTTATTAGATTATATTTTTCCTTGAATTTATGAAGAACTTATTTTATACTGGATTTTGGTTTGTGAGCAATCGTCTGATTGTTTCAAACTTTTAAAAATAAATATATATTACGATACTATTACAGAAAAAATTAAATTTATATGTCAATTGATATATAAATAAAAGTAAGCTAAGAATAAATTCTTGCTTACTTTTCTTCTATATTCTTGGCAAATATTTGCCCTAGAGTAGTTACCGAAATAAAATAATAGAGATCTTTTCCAATATTTACATTGATCATTATTTGATTAAAATTTTTTCTCCAGAAAAGATCTCTTCTCTTTTTGTCGTATTATAAAAAATTACATTTTTACTAGTTAGAATGTGTAATAACTGCTGAGTTATTGACTATAATTTCAAGTTTTGAGAAAAGGAATATACATTTTCATGAATCCATGGTCTGAATTACTAAAATCAAATATACACAGAAACTGAATACTGCCTTTATTGATGGCGCTACGAATATGGAGCAACATTATTGATATAATTATGAAAAACATGACTGAATGTAGACACACGATTATTTAGCAATTAGATATATAACACTAGTAAAAAAAAAGTAAAGCCACAAAAAATTCATTACTTTTATTAAACTGTAATTTTAATTTAGCTTCATTAATAATAAATATCAAATCATATATATAATAGACAACATTTAAAACACACAGTTTATACATTAAATAACAAAAATGTTTAGTTCGTCACAAATCAAACAAAAGTGGAACACAAAAAAAAAAAAAAAATATATATATAAAATACCGTAAATTAATAATATTTCAAAAATAATGTTTAGTTATATTACAACCATATATGTTCAGTATAAAACTAGGAAATTTTGTAGATATTCAAGACTAAGGCATAAGAAGTAATTATATATTTAATGTTTAACACGGTATATTTTATTCAAATGTCTACAAGATTTTGAATTTAAATATTGAGTCATTGACCATAACACCAGTTTATTTATCCTGAAAATATTTTATGTAAAATTACCGATGTGTATATAAATTATACATTTCATCTTAAATGAAATTTTCTTTTAATTAATTGCGTTGCTAACTAAATACATCACAACTTCAACAACGACACATCTGGAGTACTTGAAGTCATTGAAAATCTTATCTCAACTTTTTAACGCAAACAGCATTTTTATTTGCTCCACCTTATTAATTTTTCCAAATTAATTATTCTTCTTTCTTGATCAATGTCTTTGTATATATGTAAATTTTATGTATATATGTACTTGATATTCTCCACAAAACATAACAATTTAATTTAAGTATATTTTGATACATAAAATTAGCAATTTCTTCTCACTTATCTTATAAATATCATGAATATCAAAAGGCTACTTAAAAATTATTTTGCTTATTAATTAGTATGTATCTATTAAATAAGTTTATGTAACAGAATTGTCACGCTAAAATATGTGGTTTTCATTAAATTTCTTAATGAAAAATTCATTTTTTTTCTTGATTCTAAATTTAAAATACAATAATTTATCGGTAAATAATAAGCTTCTAACCTGTTGCTTATAGGCTCGCCATACAGAACTCACATGTCATCAGCGATCCTCAAACTTCAAGAAGGTGGTCAACTGCACGTGCTCAAAGAGCGTTGGTGGAAAAAACGGAGGCTATCTCAAAAATGCGCTAAAGATGATACAACAGCTTCAAGCTCAGCTTCCGAGCTGGGGCTAGCCAACGTCGGTGGTGTCTTCCTTGTGTTAATTTGCGGCGTCTTTGTTGGATGCATCATAGTTGTGTTCGAGTTTGTCTGGAAGTCCAGAAAAGTACCTAGCGAAGAAAGGGTAAGTGCAACTTATATTGTTTCTTAAAAAGAAAAAGAGAAACTAATTTTAAATACTTTCAATTCCCTCTAGTCAATAAATATAGACAGTGAACTCTTTTACATAGTTACTGACTATTATGAGCGAAATACATTAACATCAATAAACTTTGCAATCAAATGTCTATAAATATATTCTCATTTCAAGCAAATTGTAGACTTCTCAGAACATTCTTAAAACAATGTATAGAATCATTAACTTAAATAGGATGTTTTTCCGAAGAACTACAGAAGAACAGAAATTGTATTTCAACAAATATAACTAACTGTAATCAGTATCTGAAAAGTGTACCAGAACTCGTTTTAATATTATCTCAGTGTACATAGCATGGTACACGAGGATTAGAAAAGAATTATGAAGTAACCGGAATCACTTATTCTTTTGCATTAATGGTATACATAAAATACCATATATAAGATACAGTACCATATTCTCACATTACTGGAATCTGGTAATAATATCCTCATTTGAGGATAGCATTAAAAATATGGGTGAAGATGTGCTTTGGGTCACCTGCTTGGCCCGTTTTCAAAAACGCGGTTGACATGGCGAAATTTATACCGCTATTTCAAAGTGAAACTAACTAGCGTCCGATGAAAAGGCTAAAACAAGAGTAATTAATGAGCATGCGCGAAAAAGCGCTTCAAATCTCTCCTCCAGAGTTTACCATAAACAGCGCATTAAAGATAAAAAACCTCCGGGTTACCAAGCTTGGCGCGATTAGCCAAGCTGGCGATGAAGGGGCCCCAAACCGAAATTTCACCAAAATATAGTGCTAGTTATATGCTTTGGGAAAATAACCATTCAGACATACAACGGTTAACCAAACATGGAAAATCAATTAAATGTGGAATATCCTATTTTGTTTTAAAAATCAATCATGCATGGATAACTAGCTTTAAATAAATATTTTTGGCAATAATTAAAAAAATAATTCTGAAACGGGACGAAAATTAATCCCATTTAATGCAATTTAAATATATTTGTAGTTTATTTATCCTGATATTGTTGATTTCTTAATATAACAGTTCTAAATCTTCAAAAAATGCTCTTATTTCGTAAAAAAAAAAAAAAAAAAAAAAAAAAAAAAAAAGCAGCATGTATATGGTTTTAAAAAGTAACAGAGTGATTTCAATAAAAAATAATCTTCATGACATGTTTACTAAAATTAAACAGAATTCACAAAATATAAAATTTGTTTTCCCTGCAATACATCAACTTAGGCAGTGTGAACGTTAACCATTTTAGGAAGCCTACGTTTTCTGATACTTAAGAAAAAATTCTAATAGACAAAAATATAAAATTAAACAGAATTCACAAAATAAAATTAAACAGAATTCACAAAATATAAAATTTGTTTTCCCTGCAATACATCAACTTAGGCAATGTGAACGTTAACCATTTTAGGAAGCCTACGTTTTCTGATACTTAAGAAAAAATTCTAATAGACAAAAATATTCCTTTTAACTCTTATTTTTTCATTAAATATAAAATAAGCTTGATTTCGAAATTTACTTATTCAATTCAAAAATGTTCTGAGATTTACTGTATGGTCACCCTTGGCACGATTTTTCCACATTTGGCGATAAATAAAATTTTTGATTAATCAATTTCGACCAATCAGGCGATATTTTTCAATATTCTGTTTATTTTTAGACGTCGCTTGTGCAAAATGGCGATATTTTTGGCAACTTTTTGAAAAAGTCGCCAAGATTAACCGTAAATTTTTACCAATGTTCCTTAATATTTTACTTTGTAGTAATACCCAGTATTATCAACTAATAATTTTGTACTTCTTCTAAAACAGATGTCTCAATCACTACCAAGATGAAAAATGTTGATATTTTCGATTAATTAAGCACTAATTAGCACAAAAAATATAAATATCTGGAAATCAAGAACTGAAAGATATAGTGTAAAAACAAAAAGTCATGAAGTAAAAAAAAATTCTTTAAACCATACTTATTTGGACGAGTAATGACTAAGATTTATCAAATTTTATTAGATCGTGACTTAAATCTTTCTAACTGCGAAAATAAGGAAGTACCAGTCATATATCGACAAATACTAGGTTGGGGAAAAAGAAATCCATTATTTTTACGTGAACTTTATGTAACTTCTTTTGGATTCGCTTTGTAAAAATGTTTAAAACTGCTTTCATGTAGATTTTTAGGTCTTGCGCGTTACGACTGCTGACATGCGGTTAACTTCGATCATTTTTGATATTTTATAGACATTTTCGACGATGCTGTTAGTATGCGAGGTGCATCTCTAACATCAAAAATATCCGAACGGAATCGACGTAGCAAAAATTGTACGTAACTGGTTGTTACAGTCTTATATAGGACGATAAACACCTTTCACAATTTTAGCCACCTGGCTATCTTTTTCGCCGTTACAAGAGAAAAATGAAAATGTATCGAATTTTCTGTTTGTTGTCTTCCATTTTTAAAACCTTGTACTCGTAACTGAATTAATCAAACAAAAAACCGCAAGAGGATATTTTAGTGTCAAATGTCACCTTTCCAACGAGCATAAATCTGAAATTGTTTGATATATACCTGACGAGATATCGATCACTACAGACGTCTACCGAAAAAATAATGGATTACTTTTTCCCCAAACTAATATGTTCTCTAATGCCATAATAATTTAGAAGAAAAGAACTTTTCCTTTCGTTATATAATAAGCTTTTTCGGCACTGGAAAAATATGTGGTCTTTTGGGCACACTAGGAACAAATGCTTCTGGCATGAGCCAAATACAATTATTCGCAAAAAAAAAAAAATAATAACAACATAATAAAAAAAAATTTCAATAGATCTCAGATTTCTATACATATATATAAAACTAATCTGATCAGTAAATTATCCCACTCTTCAGCTTAACATTCTATAATATTTCTAATTCTTTTTCGAGCGTGAACGTTTGCAATGGTTCGAAATGTACTTTTTTTAAGCCGTACTTCCCAGTCGAATAAGCCCTCGAGTCGAGTGCAAGGAGGAAACGTACAACGACCAATCAATTCACCGATAAGGTAATATAATTATTGAAGTACTCTTATAAATTCCACAAACACTGAAAAAAGAATTATCTACATTTTCAAATAGAATTCTTTTTAATAAAATTTTTTTCAAAAATCGTACAGAAGACAAAATATCGGAATTAATGTTTTCGATCTTTGATTTCGGAGCTCACAAAATAATTGCTTGTTTCTTAATTGAGAGGGAAGAACTTTTAACAATCGAAAAATTCTTGAAATAACTTAAGGAAAATCTACGTTTTTAATTAAGGGAGGGGGGAAACAAGATTGTTTTTTTTTTTTCTTCCGATGTTGAATCTGCATATTATTTTGTTAATTTAGGAAGTTCGGAAATATATAGAATTATTTATTAAGTGCTCTGTTTTTCTGGGACATTCATTAGATTAACCTAAACACGGGATCGCATTCTTTGGAGATGAAGGTTCAAGATTTGATCTCTGGCTCTGTTAAACGGGAAACGCTTATGTGTCGGAATGTGATCTACAGCGTTTTCTCTCTTACGACTCGTGAATACAACCCACTCTCATAGAAAACTCGCAGGGAAAGCAATTGTTTTAAAGGTTAATTTAGGAGAAAAATTAAGAATTATGCAAAAAGATATTCAAATGCTTTACAACCTTTGACAGTTAGGCAATCCGTTATGGTGTCAAACTCTAGCTTCATTAGAATTGGTTCATGAATTTGACCTATTCCAAAAAAATAATGGTGGGAGAAGGATTTATTCAAAAGAAAACACGAATCTGTAATTATATAATAATACTGATCTATATTCGAAGTTTAAAAGAGAGTTCACTAATTTCTTAAGTATTCTTAAAAGAATAATTCAGCGTTTCATGCATGTTGCATTCTATGGAAAAATTTTCAGTCTGAAGAAAAATTTTCGACCAGTTTATGACTTTCAGTTTGCGTAAGAGAAAATATGACTTCAATATTAAATTCACCTGGTTTATTATATTGTTTAGATATTAATTTTCATAACTGGACAATTGATATTTTCAATGTTAACTTACTTTATGGCATATTGAATGTGTTAAAAGAAGTCTCTCTATAACAAAGGTGTAAATTTAATTATAAATTGTTTCCAGAGAGATAGGGCGAGTCACAGTAGTAATAATCAAAATCGAAAAATATAAATTAAGTAAAAATATAATTTTTTAGTACAAAACTTAATATATGATGCTTTCATATCTCGGTATACTTTTTCTTTAGTTTGTGCTTTTGACAAAAAGGTTTATGTACGGAATTTGTACGTTTTTCTGGTTTTAAAAAAATACTTAAGTCGAAGTAGTATAGGTTTAGTTTCTTTTTATATAATGAAGAAAAATTGAAAAATTCTCACTGAATTGATATATACTACAAACGGAGAAAGAAAATTTAATAATTGCCTTTTCTCTAAAATAAACCGGTAGAGATATAACTTATAGAAAATTTTCTATAATTGACGCAATGTTTCGTTTTGCATCGTAAAAGATAACAGTAAATTATCTACTTGTAGATTCATTTACATTTTTCGAATTAAAGAGAATAAAGTGCACATAAAACAATACTACATCAAAAATTTAAACAGAATTCCATTATTTTATTAAGGTCACATTTATAAAAGTCGAAATTACTTTGAATCTTCCATTTCAAATGTAGACTCAGTTGAAAAAATTTTTTTTTCTAATGGCGGACAAGTAACTACATTAGCCCATTTGCCGCAATCTGCAACTTATTTTATCGTTACCCGGTGGGCACCTGTGAACCAAGTCACAAATTTAAATGTGCGTTAATTTCTTTTTTTTTTTTTTTTTTGCAATAATGGTCATTAAATAGGTTAAAGATCGAACCCGCTACTTTTTTCCCATTTAGAACAAATGCATAGATAAGATACTTTCTTTTATTATAATAAATAACATATGCTTGAATCACTAAATAATGATTTATCGAATAAATTCCAACATTTTTTACGTCACCTTAATATGCAAGTTTTGAATTTCATATTAATTATTCATATGTTAGAAATCTCATGTACGAGCTCTTTATGTAATTTAAAGGAATTAATCAAGAGTAGAAATTTGTAGAGCAGTTTTTATTTAAGTTCGCAGAAATACTTTGATGGGCTAAATTTGTGCAACAGTCCTTTTCCCTTATCGATTAACCAAACTCCGGAATTTTATAAGTCTTAAGTTGCTATAAAAGAAGCGATCTTCTACCAGATACATTAAAAATTAAAAATGCCTTATAGTTTATAAAAAAGTTATGTAAATTTACTGCCAAAATTACAGCCTTTTAAATGTTCATCAAGAGAATTGTAAAGGATATTCCAGAATAAATAAAAGAGAGCTAAACTAAAAGAAATTTAAAAACACATATAAGCAAATTTTTGTTATTTGCATGAGAAAATTTACATATAAACGATAAAAAAATGGTATAAGCAAATAATAAACATGTAACTGAATTAACTTTACATAACACGATGGGAAAAAAAAGGAAAAATAATTCTAATAAATAAATGCTGAAAACAAATAACGAAAAACTATAAAGAAGAACTGAACATTAGAAGTTTGAAAAAAAAAAATCAATAAAAAGAACGTTAGAAATCATGTAATCTTTCAATGTCTGAAAGGAAGAAACAATGTGAATATACTGAAAAATAAGAAAATTCCTTAATTTAAAAATATTTTACGCACTATATAACCATTTTATTTCTAGAACATTATAATAATTACATTAACGAACGAACTTCATAACAGAACAGCAGCAGCAACAACAAAACAAGAAGCGAGTAGATTTTGTCGGAGAAATTCCCTTATTGTACTTAGCATCTACCCTAGGTTTTATATAGGAAAGGTAGCTGTATATATACAATTATAACCACTACAGCACATAATTTTATTTCTAAACGTCATGATTCTTCAAAAAATAAAGCCCTGATAGAGACATTTTAAATATGCAATTATTATATTTTAATTCTATATTCTTAAGACTTATTTTAAAGTCTGATGCTGCAAGTTTAATAGTTTTTTTTTTTTTTTTTTCTTTTAGGAAATAGAATTTTAGACATTATTCATTATTCTTACTATACAATTGATTAATTTTATTAGAAAGAATGCATTTTTTGTAATTTAATTGGGCATTTTTCTCATTTAACAGGAATCAATCTGTGCATCCCTATGTAGAGAACTTAAATTCGCAATTTTCTGCGGTGGTTCAACCAAACCAGTGAAAAGAGAGGAGGATAATGCTGGAAACTCCACACCACATCAAGAAAATGGATTACCTTTCATGCCCATGCCTGGTTTTTCTTCTTCAAGCCCTTCCAAAGGTTTTGCTTCCTGACATGAGGCCCCCCTGGTGCAGCCTTTGGTCAAGGATCCCGAAGGCTCAACGTACTATAGGTACGGCAGGGGGACTGGGTCAGATGTATGAAAACACTTCACGATATAACCGATCTTTGAATATACACACAATTCAGAACTATATAATTACATTCGTTGTACAACGAGTGGTGCAGTATACACATTGCACATTTATAAAGAACTCTAGAAGCTAAATATGGGATGATAATAATGAAATACCGATTCTTTCAGAAGTCCACTTTGGACATTTCTTGTTCGAAATGTAATCTTGAACTACAGCGTACCCAAGTGGTGCCTGCCTGATTTCAAGTTGTGAAACTTTTTTACTGATATTTTGCCAAATACTTCCCATGTGAAAGGTTATGTATATAAAGAATAAGAAATCATTCATAATGTTCTACATGTTTAAAGGATTACATAGTATACTAAAATCTATGATAGAATCTCAAATACTGTTAAATAATGTAAACTAAATTCAAATAGATTTGTTCAAAAACAAAAAAAAAACTTTTTTGTTAAACTTTTCCCCCATAAGAAGGAAGCAACACGTACAAGTTAAATTTTAATGCTTGGTTATTTCCAGTATTCTAACTACTTTAAATATGTTGAAATAATAATCGCTACGTTTCTAAAACATTCAATTATACAACAACAAATGTCAAACAAAAACTGACTCTGTATTGAAATTAAAGTAGACGAATCACAAACTTTGCAAATTAGCAAATGGAAATTTAGAATAACTAATATTAAGAATAAGTATACTACATTTATTATTGATGGAATAAAGAATATGTAATAAAGAAATTATTGACTTTAATAATTTTTTCCATCATAATATAGAGTCATTTACTTTATTATATTTAGTATTTTGTTATTAATTTAATATTAATCTCTAAAATATTGTTAACTGTAAACTTCCTTGTTTTAATTTTGTATTATATCTATACAATTATTAAATAATTATTCACAAATAAAAAGTAAATCAATTAATGTTGTAATTAAGTTCAATAATTTTACACAGAAAACTAAGTATTTATAAATTGGAAAATAATCCCAGTATTGAAATTAATAATCGTAAAAACTTAAGAGACAGTTTATAAATCCTTAACACTTTAAAACATACACTTAATCTTTAATACTTATAAAACTCAAATACTTTATAAATCATTTTTATAAGAAAATATATTTTATAAAATGACACGTTCTCTATTTTATCTAAATTGGATTATTCCTTATGCTTCACAAAACAAGTTATGAATATCTATTTTAATCAAAAATATATGAGCAAAACGTTATATTGTGATTAATTGTGATGATTGTTTTTTTGATTAAGACAGATATTAAACTTACATTTATAAAATTTACAATCTTTCAAATTTTTAAAAGTAAAGTATCCACAATAAATTATTTTAAAAGAATATTCTATTCATTTGTGCTAAAAATTAAATCTGATATTACAAGAGGTTTATTATTAAACTATAATGAATCTTAATGAGTTTCAGCAAATTATTTAACAAAAAAAAAACCCATCGATGTAATGAACAGTCAATAAAATTTTAGGAAAATATTAAGAATACTCTAATTTTAATATAAAATTACAGTTTCAGCAAATGAATTTTTGTAGGATAAGCTTACTGCATAAAAAAAAACTTATCTTAATTAAAATTTTTGCTACACAAATCTTACAATGTTTGATACTTTATTTTACACAATTGGTCTAAATTTCAAACTCTTGAAAAAAATAGTCTTTAACCAATAAATAACGCAATTTTTTAAAATATTTATTCATAATTAATAAATGTCATTTGGCAATAAAATGTTTGGCGTACAAAATTTCACTATGTAATTTAATAAATGTAGGAAAAAGTACTTTTTTTGTAATTGAATGGAATTTTTTTGGATAACACCAGCCTCAGTGTTACACTATCTTTATCTAAAAAAATATTTCAATTATTTATAAATAAAAGACAAAAAGCTGCTAAAATTCTCATTTGTAAATTGCAAACATCTTTTAAAACTAGTTTATACCTTCTTCTCAATGAAAAATAAAGATTTTAAAGTAGAATGTAGTAACATCTTAATTTATTAAACAAACTTTGTTATTAAACTATCTTAATTTTTAAACTATTTTTGGAAACATTTTAAATCTGTTAAAATCCACAAACTTTTAAGTAGAATTTCAGTAAGACAATCTAAATTTACTTAAAAATTACATTTTGCATTACTTAAAAAATTCTAAAAGACAAAATTATACACTTTGAAAATTAAGTTCATTTAAAATGCAATTGTGGATAAAAGAATTGTATTTTTTTTTCCATAATACCATAAATGATATATATAAGTTTGATGTATATGACATAAAATATAAATCAAAATTAAATTCAAAAAATTGAATTTCATTTTGATTATGTGCTATAAGATTTTCTATGCAGTTTTCAAAATACAACATGTAAAATAAATATATTTTCCTAATAACTAGCCATTCAGCTTCTGTTATGAAATATATCCAAAATCCTTTCTTACACATTATAATGAAGAAAATTAAGTTTATTTCATTGATATTCATTGTATTAATGAAACATTTATTTTCAATACATATTTACATTGTAAATAAATGAAAGATGAATTTTATGAACAATTTTTCAACTTTCCTTTCATTTGTGAAAATTTTATTATGTATTAAAAATTTTTTGAAAATAAAATTTCCTATAAATATAATGAAATCGACAATATGCATTTATAAGAAATTTTTTTGGAATATTTACTCAATGAAAGTGTAAAAGAATATTTGTTATATATATGAATTGAAAAATGTTTTGTCCATATATTTTATGTGATAAAACAAATATGAGAGTTTTATTATAAGATACTATGAAATATGCTTAGTTTGAATTGATAAATTATTCCGAAATACAACAGGTATTACAATTCTTTGTTATTTTTATATATAAATCAGTAATACACTTCTAGAATATAAATTAATTCTGCAATTTTGTGGTATTGTAACAATATTTGAGTTATTAAGCTAGAGAAAAAAATCAAGTAGAAAATGTATGTCTTTACACAAAAGAATTTCAATTTTATTTATGGTTCAATAATTAAAAAATATATGTGAATATACAAAATATTGTTTAAAACATTTTTATATGAATTTTATCAAACTAACGTCTAGATTTAAATATAGTATATTAAAATAGTTATTTTTCTTGTATACCTTAATCTTCTTGATTTTTGTAAATTGATTTGATTAACTAAATGTTAAATATAGTTTTTAAAAATAAAGTTCATTATTTCCATGAATTAGCATAAATATATAGTAAATTTAAATATACATTAAGAGTAAAAATATTCATCTACCTAAATTTTGTAGAAAAAATGCAAGGTAATTATAAATATTAATATTGAAATTTAATAATAAACTATTATATATCTAATTATATGTAGTATATATAATATAAAAGTAATATATATTGGAATATAAAATAATCATGTGAACATTATTTAACATTTACTCTTTAGAAAATTTAAATATGGATTCCTAGTTAAGCAACATAAAAAGATACAGGTATAGAGCTAATATTTACTCTATTTAAGAAAATCTTTATAATAAATTTTTAAGAAATTCTTATGGCAAAAAATTCTTCTCTTAAAATTTGATAGAAAGATATAGTATTTAACTTTATGCAGCGTAAATTATTGGAAAGTTACAGAAGAAAAAAAAAGGATAATTTAATGATAATAGTAAATATTTAAGATTAGAAATACTACTCTGGATTTTGAGTGAATATATTAATAAATAAATAACAATGTGTACTCAATGTTTGCTTCTATTGAAGCTTTATTGCCTTTTTTTAAATATAAAAACATTATTTACAAACAACTTTCTGTAAGCTTCATTGCATAAGTTTCTTATATTTATAAAACGAACTTTCCTCATAAGTGAATCTTTTATCTTACTTTCAGATATACTAATTATTCTGTGTAAATGAATAATTCCATATAATTATACTTCTTATATTATCATAACATATTCTACCTTTATATATAACAAAATGATTTCTAAAAGCTATTTACAGTATTTATTCATGAGTATTTTAGATAGAAATATCTAGTTACTTAGAAGAGTAGTGTATTCTCATTACAATATTTAATAATGAAGTACATCTAAGAGAGAATAGATGATATGAAGGGTTGTTGCTAAAAGGAAATATGTCCAAACAAATTAAAATTTTTGACAAAGATTGGTGATTTAGAAATAATCATCATAAGTCATATCTAAATGCAGGTAACATTCCAGTTTTCTTATTTTTATACAACAGAACTTGATGAATATTGTAGCAAAATAATAGAAGCATGTATGTTCTATATAATTAGGACTTAACTTGTGATTGTACTTTAAACTGTATATTCTTCTGTTTGAAATAAATTCTATATAAAATATGCTATCATTTCTTAGTATATAATACTGATTTGGTATTCATCACAAAACTATAATCTAACAACTGTCATTTCAACTTATAAAGTATTAAAGCTGATATTATGCTCATTAAGCAATTTAAATGACTGAAAAGTACAAAAAATTCACATTAAACAGAAACATTCAAGCACACTAGTGAATACATTTAATCATCAAATCATTAGCTAATTGGTTATTTTTTCAAAAATTACAAAAAAAAAAAAAAAAAAATGTAATATTTAATCACAGACTATTCATTCTTCAAGAATTTAATTTAGAATAAATGCTTAAGTATTAAAATCTATATAAAAAGAGAAAATTAATAATCTCCTTCTCCAGAACAATGCTTTTTCAAATAAATTAATCCTCCTGGCCCAGCTAGACAAGAACCATTCATTAAGTCCTCATCGATTTGACGAGCAGCTTGTCTTCCTTCAGCTATAGCATTTACAACTAATGACTGACCCATTCGACAATCTACAAAAGGTAATAAAGAATACGAAAAAATAATTAAATTTTTCCACTAAACATTTTGAGAAACAATGTTCTATTTTGCCAGAAAAAATATTTAATAATGAAAAATATTTTATAATTCAAATATTTTCATAAAAAATTCCAAAATAATATAATTTTGAATATTTTCTTTAATCAGGATTATATATTCCTTATATAAAGGTGATCTGTTACATCTAACAACATTTTATTTTTCTTAATTTAATTAACATGCCCATAAATTTAGTACAATAAATATAAATTGAAAAAATTCATGAATAATGCAGTTCAAAAATTCTACTACAGTATAACCAATAATTGTAAATATAACAATTTTGAAAAGTACCCAATATTTTTCCATTTTCAAAAAATAGTCAACCCATTTTTGAATATTAAATTCAATAAATATTTTCAATCATGATAGAAACTTAAAAATAAAACATATTAACAAACTTTTTTTGAAATAAAATATTTTATGCTTTTGCGCTCAACACAGATGATGAAAAATTAGGAAAACTATCAAAAGAAAAACGTTTAAGAAAATTTCACATGTAAATATACAATAATCAGTTTCAAGTGTAAACACAATTAAATTACATCTTCAAAATAAATCAAAATAAATAAATCACAAAAATTCCTTTTATTTTAAATATTTGAACATAAAATTATATGTACTTTCTTATTTCTATTTGAAATTTATCATTTAGATACAATATTTTATTTGCCACACAGGCTGTTCTTATACTTTACTTTCCTGCAATATGTGGTGGATTCAATATCTGAAAATTTTGTTTGGAATAAAAATCATCTGAAAGCGTAATTTTTTGTTTAAAAAACTATAACATATTCAATATAAATAGTAAGCAGAACAGAAAAAAAAATCAAAAATAACATTATATCTTACAATTTTTTTCTGGCTTTATTGTAATTAAATATGCTAGATTTTAAAAAAGATTTCTTTTAAAAATAGTAATATTCAGAATTTTAGTGTTTAGGATAATATTTTTAATTTAATATCAGTCTGAAGAGGATATAGGACTAGCAGTATTGCCACAAAACCAAACTGAAATTATTCTATAAAAATTTAAAATCATGTGATTTTCTATAATTTTTTTATTAATTCTTTCATCTTAAATTCTAAAAACAGCTTTGCTATTATATTCGTTTTGCTTAGCATTATATTTCATTTGGAAGGAGTGTATATGCCTTTGTTATTTAAAAAACTATTTATTTTACAATACATAAGTTGTTCACTTACCACCAGCTGCATAAACTTTTGGTACAGAAGTATTATAACGATTCAAAGGAGTTTTGATGTTCGATTTTAAATCTAATTTCACATTGATCAAATTTAATAAATCAGTCTCAGGCCCCAAAAATCCAAGAGCCAATAGCACAAGATCTGCCTAAGAAGTCAAATAAAATGTTAAATTAAAAAAATTTGAATTCCAATTACAATTCTTTTTATAAAATTCTAAAAAAAATTTTAATTATTTTTACAGAAAATAACTAAATTATATATTACATTCACCTTTAATATAGTCTCAGAATCTGGTAATTCATGAGCTTCCCAACGCCCTAAAGCATTCTTCTTCCAATCAGCGAGATTAGCTCTAATACCACATACATTACCAAATTTATCATCTAAAAACTCCTAAAAAAAGATTAATCAATTTCAAAATAATAAACTATACCAACATAAACAAAATAATAAAAATATATTTATTATATCAATTCCTAGATAAGTAATTTTATATTCATATCTTCGTTTAAAGCCTATAATATCACTTGAGAAATCCAATCTAAAATAACGAACTTTAAAATTTCCCGATGCCTCAAAAAATGTAAAAAAAAATTAGCCAAGAATTTTTTTTTTACCAATCATATACTTTATTGTGAATTACTGTATATTAGTAATAATAAATTTTATTCCAAAAAATGTTTAATTATCTATTTGCTCAAACAATTCTTATTTAGTGTAAAAAAAACGTTAACTGAAAAAAATGTATGCATATTTTTTGAGGTATTAAAAATACAAGAGATTCATGTTTAGTTTGAAATGCCTCTATATTCAAATAAATTATAAAGCAAGATTTGAATTATTGAGCAAACATTGTGAAATCGAAAAAAGATCTAAATTTTCAATTCTCAAAAATTCAATAAAAATGGAAAAATCCTTATATTTGTTAACACATAAAACGATTAAAAAACATACTAATTTAACTGATTTTATTTACTTTGTATGATTAAAGATTTATTAAAAATTGGATTTGAAAATTATTATGGAAAAAAATACATTAAATGTTTTTATTCAACACAAGTATAAATTCTTCAGTGGGTACAAAATTATTTCCTTCATTCTTTTGAAATATAATATCATATTAGAATGAAACTATTATTGGTTACCACATTTTATGACAATATTTTTGCTATTGTGGAAATAAAAGCTAATACACTGCTTTTATATAAAATTAAAAGAAAGTGTAACATGTTTATAGTTACCTTTGGTAGTAAATTGTATTGTCTTGGATCTTTACCATACTTTGTTTTGACATCAGCATGTCCATATTCAACTTTGATTGCTTTAGACACATGAGGCCATAAATTTCCTTTTGGTCTAAAGTCAGGAGGCTTTGATAGTAATTCAAATGTTGTAACACTTTTTGCCCCCTATGTGATCAAAAGTATGAAAATATCACAGAGAGAAGAAAGTTTTATAAAAGTTTTGGGAAAGAGAAACAGTTTAAAAATTTTGTGAATTCTTTGCATGAAGTTAGATATAAATGCATTAGGAAAATTTTTAATTGTTAAAATATAACATCTAAAATAACTGTTAGTTTTTTTTAAATGTGTTTAACATAAAACAATGACATACACATAGTATTTAAAAAAATTTAGAAACATACTTAAAATGATTAAATTAACATTAAAACCATAAATTTAAGAATTTTCTAGTTCAATTTGAAAGGTTATGTAAAGGTTATTTTAATCAATTCTTGGTAAGCTATTGATAAATTAATTTCTCCAGAAGGCAGTATGCAGTGAATAACAAAATACTTTATAATCTACTACTTAATATATTTAATGAGAATTCTAAATGCAATTAGTAACTGCAAAATGATTTTTAAAAATGTGTAAATATCAAATTTACTTTTTATTAGAAACATTTGTATAAAAAAATAAACAATTTCTTCAATTTTGTTTACATTTTAAAAGGTAATTTAATTATTAAATGTATAAACATTTTTTAAATAAGTAACTTAAAGGAAAAAATTCAAAGGATCCTTGAATTATCAAATTAAAAAAAAATTATTTTAATAAGATAAGGATTTTTAAATTTGTATCCAAATACCTGTCTAACAGCAGTTGCAATACAATCAACTCCAGTATCACCTCCACCAATAACAATGACATCTTTCCCAGAGGCTTTTCCTGGTTTGTTTTCATTCATTTCTTGGCATTTTTGAGCTTCTTCTAAATAATCCATAGCAAAACATATGCCTTTCAAGTCATGACCTTTGAAAAATTTTGCAGTTGAGATTACAAAATAATAGCAATAAAAATTTTATTATAAATTGCTCTGATATGATATTCAAATATATCAGAATAAAATATCTGCATTTATTTTCACTTATTTTATCAATCTTTAATGGTTTCAAAGACTAATGGTTTCTGGAAAAATGTAACTAAGAATAATTTATTAAAAAGAATGATTTGATTTTTATGCTTTTTTTTTTATCAGGAATGATTTTAAGTAATAATTCAACAAAAACATTTCTCATTTTTAAACAGCTTATTAAATTACAACAGAACTATAAAAAATATAATTCATTTTTCAAAAAGGATAGGAATAATATAGAACTACAGAATTATGATCTCTTACTTTAAAGTTATAAAGCATATTTAGAAGAAATCACAATTTCATAATACAAAAAATTTAAATTTTCAAAATTTTTTATATATATTGTGGAAAGTAAAATGTGAAATTTATTCAATAATTTCATAATTATCTATTTAGCTGTAAAAATAGTATTATAATTCAAAAAAGAAATACCACTACATATGTGTTTTAAAGTTGAATTTTTTTAAATGCAGCATTTCTACTGATTTCAAGAGCATTTAAAAATATATTCAACGAATAAAAAATGGACATCTGGACAAAATGGACGAATAAAAAATGGTCTCAAACTTAATTTGCTTTGTAGATACTTAAAATATGTAATAGATCAGGGAAATTAAAACATTCTGCATTCCTGCTAATAAAAATTTAGAAGTTCAAATCCTTAACTTTATTGAACAATAAATGTATTTTTAACTAACTTTCTTTTCTACTTTTTTTTTCTCAAAATTCTTAATAGATCACTTTTTAACATTATTCTTTTACAATTTTTCTAGGCATATTTAGAGTTGTTTCTCTCAACATAATAGAAGAATCTAGGAGAAATAAATATTACTTTAATGAACTTGGTGAAAACAGTTACCTTTTGATAAAATTTATTTAGTGAAATTTCACTCTTAACAAGATAATTTCTACGAGTTCAAATCAACAATCATGACTAAAACTTAAAAGAAAAATCGAACATGGAAAATTAATTTAATTTAACATATCCACTCATTAAATATATTGAAAATTATTCAATTATATTGAAATAAAAGTATTTCCAATATGAAAATAATTGTTGAATTCAATTTTAGAATCATGTGTGTAACTGTGTGTGTATGTATAAATGTATTATTAAGAATCTAAGAAAGTGTATCATTTAATTATTTTATTTAAATGACACTTACTCATTTACTTCATTACGATACTAGATAATATATTATATATTATTTTAATGCTCTGTTTTACTGAAGAGTAAAATAAAACACATCATAGTAGCAAACAATACTATTTGAAGGCTAAATCGATATTTAAGTGTATAACACTTTAGATACAATAAAACAAATCAAACCTAACATAACTAAAATCATAAAAAATATGACATAAAGTGTGAATCTTATATCATATTTTACTATTTTTTACAACCAAACTAAAATATAACATATAATTTTATAATTATCAAGCTTCAAATAAATCTCTGAAACATTTTACAATTGCAAATAGATAAAACATTACCAGGAATTGGAAGATGTCTTGGTCTAGTAGAACCAATAGCTAGTAAAATTGCATCATAGTTGAAAAGACCATCTAAATTCTTAGTAACGTTTTGATTGGTTTGAAAATTTATTCCTTCCTTTTTCAATAAATCAATTCTTCGATCAATAACCTATAAATTGACTTTAATTAGAAATAAATAAAATATGTAGATAAAATAATTTTTTGAGGAATTTCAAACATATCACAGTTCAACAGTGAATTGAAAATAATGAATAATCTAAATGTATTTATAAAATTTCCTAACAAAAATACAAAATGTGGATAAATTTTTATTAATATTTTAAATCTTTTACAATAAGCAAATAATAAATATTTCTATAAATAATAATTTATAGAAATATTAAATTTCAAACAATACAGTAAAAAAAGGAATATTTAAAAAATTTAACATACGCTTCGACTCAGTTTCATTGTAGGTATACCATATCTTAATAAACCTCCAATTCGATTATTTTTTTCATACACGGTAACAGTGTGACCAACCTGAAAATTATTAAAGGATTTTTACAATAAACAATTTACTTATAAAATATAGAATAATTTAAAAAACAAATTGTTAATTAAAACGTATTTTTCAGTCATTTTCAATATTCTTTATGGTGCATCATTTATTTGCTTATTTCCAAATAAACTTTTAAAAGTTATTTTTTGTAGAGCAAAATCATACTGTAGATGCTCGTTTTTATGAATTTTAAATTTATGGATACTCACAGTTTGACAAACTAATGGTTGATCCCTAATATGGTCTCATAGATGCAATAATTTTATCCTCATTTAGGAACTAAAATTTTGAAAATTTTCTTTTTTACAAATTCATTTTTAATGTATCTTTCATTTATCATTTACATACTTTTTATTCCTAGATTTTTTTAAATTTAATTTTTGTTTAATTGGATCGGCTGTTTTAATGGAGAATTGAAAATCTTTCCAATCAATGTGTAACTAACAGCACTGCTGATTTTGAAATCCTAGATTTACTAAGAATTCATGTTGAATTTCTTTCTTTTAATCTAACACAGGTCTTACAGCCCATGCATTAGAGTATAATGAGGGCTTCAAATGAAGATATCATTAGGTATTTTAGCAAGTGATCATGATTAGGAATGGCCTCATGAAATTGACATTCTAAGCACAATGGTTTCTCAACCTATGCTTGAAATGATGTTGCAAAAAAATTATTGGCACATCTAGGTTATTTTGGGGTAAAGATGTTGTTAAAGAAATCAATGTAACTGAAGCAAATAAAGAAATTTTATCTAATGACCGGGATGAAGATAAGTTAGCCAACTATAAATTTTGACAAAGACATCCACTTCTGTTCAAAATTTCATAATGGGACATTTTGAATGCGGACTCAGATGTAATTTGTATATGTAAGAAGTATCACAGATAATTAAATGATTGATGGACATAATGTATGAATATGAAAATGAAATTTCAAATATTAAACAAGATGATGAGTTTGTGCTGTGATCATAAAATGGATTTTATATTAAAAAGAATAAGAATGTATTTTTTTAAATGTAATTTTGAAACGGAAAAAAGAAACAAATGAATACTTTTCTAAAATTTTCATCAATAAAATGAAATAAGAATAATTTTTAAATATTAATTTGATTTTCTGTATGCTTCTTATACAGAGCATACTAAATAACTTTTATCTAATTGTGCTTATTTATAAACAGAAAGAGGTTAGATAGAAAAAATTTATGATCTCACACATATTCGTAGAAACAAGTGTTTATTGTATATGAAATATTGATTTTATCATTATAAATATATAATATATGAAGGATCTAAATGCATAACTTAAATAAGATCAATTTAAATATTATCTAACAAGTCATAAATTATATTCTAGGCATACAAAGCGATTAGGAAGGACATGGAAAATTAATGTAGAGTTTCCTGAATTAGATAATAATAGAGTGAATGTTGTGCTACTACAATGAAAATATACATTTTAAGCAAAACGCATCAATAATAAAAAAAACGAACTATATGCCTACTTATGTACCAATTCAATAAGGTAATATTATTGTTCTAAATACCAATACATACATGAAAATATTGTGAACATCTGTGTAGCTATCATATATAACCAAATATTTCTTAAAAAAAATTAAGTAATAGCTATTTTAAAGAAGTAGTAATAACTTGACACAATTTTTAAATAAGAAATTGAACAATAAATTATGCAGTTGAAAAGAAAAATAATTCATTTAAAAATATTTTACATATTTGCACACAATAATTTTTTTACTGTTTGTTACTTGTTCATTACTATTTTATTGTATATTAATTGAAATACCATAAATGGTTTACTTTGTTGAGCTGAGCTGCAGCAGCCAACCCAGCAGGTCCACTACCAACAATAGCAACACTAAATCCTGATCTTGAAGGTGGGGGTGTTGGTACCATCCATCCATTATCAAAAGCTTTTTCTATGATAGCACATTCAATGTTTTTAATAGTCACTGGTGGTTCTATAAGGGATAAGACACAAGCAGACTAGAATAAAAATGATCATATATTAGAGCATATCACCAATGACAGAGATTTATATAAATTAAAAAATATTTAATTAAATGACAATATCTAAAGTTTCACTATCAGTTATGAAGAGGAGATTTTAGAAATTATGCCTCATCTACTTCATGTACATTGAATAATGGAATACATATTAATCAATAAAAAATTCAGAAAAAACAATCCTTATTGAAATGTTTTTGAATTTTCAAGAAATAAAAATCTAAACTATGATTACAAAAACTAAAAAATTTCTTCACATTCCTAATTAACAAAAAATTTTACATCAAAGAAAATAAGAAAAAACATTTTAGATTGGAAAATGTGTGCCTATATTAATTTACTAATTTGGAATGATGGTACTTAAAGAAAAAGCATGCTTACTTGAAAGAGACAAATAATTTTTAATAACATTTGATTGTAACAGTTAAAAGTAACTTAAGTATTAAAAATATTAATTTTTTATAAACAAATAGATACATTTATAATAGTTTTAGTACAAAAGATAAAATTTAAAACTAATGACAAAAGCAATTTAAATTAAAAATACAAGTTAACATGTTAAAAAGACAAGTTTTTTAAAGATCATTAATTAAAAAATATATTTGTTAAATGAATAGTTAATAAACGAAATTGACTCTAAAAATTTTAGAGAATAAATTTCATTGAATAAATCAAAATCAGATGAGAGAAAGTTAATAATTTAATAAAATATAATAAAAAATTAAAAAAATGAAATATTAAAAATAAGAAAAAACATAATAAAATCGAACTAAAATATACATTAATAATGTAAAAGAATCATATGAGGAATATTAAAATTTTATATTACCATGCAAACATAAAATTCTGATTAGCAGAATGGTACACTGAGAGAACTATAAAAAATGTTAAAGCAAAATAAGAAGAAATAACAGATTTCAAGAAGGCAGCATACCTCACATGGAGCAGGACATACCCTGCCAGTAAATTCAGGAAAATTATTAGTAAGGAGAAGTTGATCAAGTGCTTCTTTCCAGTTGCCCTGAAAACCAAATATAAATTGTATTAACAAACTAAGTAAAAAAAGAAATAAATAAAAACAATCTTTAAAACATTCTTGTTTGTAATTCAATCATTATAAAACTTTATACATAGTAAATATAAATACAAAATTTTATAATCTTAAATTTAAATGGTGATGAAAATATCTTCGCAAATATTTATATAATTTCCAAAGATTTATAAATTCTATTTTTATGTTTAATTAAATGATTATTATCTATTTTTCTAAATTTAAATATAAGAAAGTAACTTAATAATGAAATTTAGAAAATTATGGAATTTTACTAAATTATTTTAAATAGAAATTAATTATAATGATGTCACAAATTAATATTTTAAATTTCTTTATCTTAAGAAATCTTAAAAAATTTGATGAACATAAATAACTTCTTCTAAGATTATGATTTTCTAATATGAATTCGAAAAATATTCTGAAAAATTTGTAAAAAATTTAGCTTCAATTATGTTTTGAAAAAGCTAGACAAATACTGTTTAGCAGTCAACTTAAAATAGTTAAAATTTCAATTGCTAAGTTTTTAGATTTTTAAAAGGTTTCTTAGAAAAAATAAACAATTATTTTAATTCAACAATCGTTTACTGAATTTAACAGAAATGTAATCTATATTTTCGATAAGCAAAAACAAATCATCAATGAGAAATATAATTCTTTCATATTGTAGAGGAAATTTTGCATAAAAAATAGAATACTTGAATCTTACATAGAGAACAGGTCAATAGTGCTTGCATTGCCAAATTCTTTTAGTAATTTTTAAAGAGAATCGATTGATCATTGAACTCTTCACATGCAGAAAATAATTCATATATTACAAAGGATAAAATTAAAAGAGGTCTACAAATACTTCCAGAAAGTAGAAATATATCAAACGTTTAATTGAGTAACACAAAGTATATTTAACAGATTAACCATTCATTCATCACAATAAGATAGTAAGTTGGTCATTGTGCTGTGACACTAATTCACAGTTAATAATGTCCATTATTTAATATTTCCTTTTGCACAAATAAAGTATCAAATAATATTCCTTTGCAACAAAACAACTCTTCCATTCAACTAATTACATAATATACATTCAAGTCCAGCCAAAATCTTAACTTCTTAATCAAGCCGTTTAAATACATTTTCTTACATGCATTTATTCATAAGCTATCAGGATTATATCTGCATATATATATATTTAATTTCTATTAAGCAAATAAGTTATTTTTGATCCAATACAAGAAATTAATGAAGAACAAGAAAAACGATGTTGGTGAACTAGATACAACTTTGAGTTATAGACTCGTGGGCAGCCATAAATAACAAAGTAATCTGGAATAATTAGTTAAGACGCCTTGACCTTTTCTGGAGAAGCTCAGAAAACAATGCAGTTAAATCAGCACTTTTTAAAAAACTTAAATTATCTCAAGCCAAAAGAAGAACTCTAACTAGATAGTTGGATGACATGGAAGACCTAAGTGTTTTAAAGATTAAGAATTGGAGGAGTTGTCGTGAATAGGAAATGCTCTTAAACAACTGCAATTTTAGTAGCCATGGATGCAAGGGGTGGTTAAAACTTATAAATAAGAAAGATTAAGAAAATTAATTTTTTTACACATTCTTTTAAGAAAAACAAAATGTCAATAATTATTAGAAATTCACTTTTTTGAAAAGCTTAATATTTTACTTTGGACATAACTTTAAAATTAAAATATGTTAAAAAAAATAAATAAATAAAAGATTTTTAAAATTAATATGCAAAATTACTTAGACATACCTGATAAACTAAATCATTCCATTTGGGAATGATGTTTCCAAGTGGACAACCATTGTTAGATTGACAAAAAGGAACACCACAATCCATACACCTAATGCAGAATATCATTAATATAATAGCATATTAAAATAGCATTAAATAAATAAATAAATAACAATATCAAATTAATTAATTATACAAATTAATTAAGACAGTTATTAAAAAATTATGATAAAGATATAAGATAAATTCTAAATAACCTTCACTGTACCATTTCTAAACTGTAAATAAATTTAGTAACATACTGCTAAAATGTACTAAAAAAAACTCTATCATTAATAAACATAACTGAAAAAAATTCAAACATAATTGAATTAGTTTAAAATGACATTTCAATATGTTTTCTTAATACTAACATAGCATAAAATTTAAGAAACCAAAGATGTGCCAAAAGCAATTAATTGATTTAAAACTTAAAAACTAACACTGAATATTAACCAATCTACTGAAATTATATGAGCTTTTGCTTGGGTGTAAACTTTCAGCTACCATATAGCAATCCAATATCATGACATTTTTCTATATAAAGTAATATTATAGTAAAAATTTCAAGTTAAGCGAAAAAAAAGTAGTACTTGAATTATTTCTCAAACAAGAACTATCCTGTAATAAAATGTTTTTTCAAACCATGAGTGAAAATTAAGCACTTGACATAATTCTTTATAAAGGCATAACTTATTTTACAATTTTATTTCAAAATTAAACAGTTCATTTTTGAGATTTAAAGTGTCTACCTGTTAAATTAGCAATCAACTTTATATGCAATCACACACATATGTCAATGTATAGACAAAAGAATATATTATATATGTGTGCAAAAATTAATATTTTATTAATTTACATGCTATGAACTTCCTTTAATTTACAATGCATTCAAATATTACTTGATAGTATTGTTAGATACATTTGTTAAATATGCAAGTTTTTTTTTCTATTAGTAACTTCAATAAAAAGCCAAGTATTCAAAAAAATGGAAAACATTAATTTAACCTTTAATATAAACAAAATAACTAAAGTAAATCTTTGTATAACTCTTCATATTTTATCTAATTAAACATTTATTTTACAGTTTTTTACTATAAATAATTTCTAGATAATAATGAACAAAATGAATGTTGCACTTTCCCAACATGAGAGCATAATATATTTAATGCAAGTTATTCATTAAATATCTAGTTACTATAAAAAGTGAAGACATAAAATTAAACTATTATTAAATTAATTTCAAAATACTTATACAATATGTAATAATTTCAAATGTTGTATTTAAATTTAATACATTAATCTTATATTTAAAATAATTAACAAATGCAGAATACTGCTGTCCCATATTACACACATGCTTCAAAACAAATTTTTGATTTCATATATCAATGAATAACCTCTAAAATAAGAGCTTCACAGTATATCAAACTACATTTGCATATGCCCACTGCTAAAATACATTTGAATGGTTAATCAAACAATACTGATTTAATATTTTAATACTACATTGCAAACTGATTCATACCCTTGGAAAATATTTTTTTTACCAAGGAGTGAATGCAGAATAAAAAATAATTGAAAGTTTTTTTTAACAATTATAATATGAAATGTTTTCCCCAACAGAATGAATATGAATGCGTGTTCAGTTACAAAACATTAATAAAATAACAGTTCTTAGTATTATAAAGAAACAAATCATTTCAAATATTGTAAATCAAAAGATATATAAATGAACAACCTAGCTGCTTGCACTTTTAAAGTTCTCTGGACAACTGCATGATCATAAATTTCATTGTAATCCAGTATTCGTTCTTCAGGTGATCTGTAGTTCTGCTTTTCACGTTTATATTTTACGAAGCCTCTGTAACATAATAGTTTTTACCATTGTAAAAACAAATCTTTGTAAAAATCTCAACACACTGAGCATATTTAATATATTGTCATAAATATTATTATACTTACGTTTTATATAACAAAAAATATTTGGGAGCAATATTAACTGATTACCAAGTTTGCTCATCAGAATTGAAAATTTTCATGAAAGACAATATCAGTGAAACATTTTTAAAAATCTTAAAGTATTCACTACCCCTCATTGTAATGAAAATATTAAAAATTATAATAAAATATGATAATTTGGTACAATAATTTAATTTGGATTAAAAAGTTTTTATGTTACTTAAAAAAATTTAAAAATAATTATAAACTCTATTTAAAAATGCCATAACTCAAATGTTTTATTTTGAATTAAATGTTTTACTTTGTTTTCCCCCAACATTACAAGTTATAAAATATTAGATTCTTCAAAAAGTAATTTCGTTTTTCCTAATAGAGAACTTAATTACTTCACAGGAAACTTTACTTTACATTTAAGCAACATAATCATAATATATTTTGACAACTAATATACCAAGCCTCTTGCTTGTGGAAAAATCAGATTCTATAGAGTAGTTATGATTGGTATCCTTTCAAATAAGGTAGGTAAAAACAGGCATTTTCGGGATATTTTATTTTTTTAATATCGAAATGGTAAAAATGTTGTTCAGGCAAGGATAAAATTATCCAATGTGTACAGAAAAAAGTTTTGACAGAAAACGCTAGTGTATGCCCAAATTTCTTAGAAAAATTTCAATCTAGCAATTTTGTTATTGAACATATACCACATTCTAGGCCTTAAAGCTGATACAGAAACAATAAACGCAGTAATTGATGCTGAGAGTTTAAATGTATCAAATTAAAACGTTCATGATCATTTGAAATGTCTAGGTTTAATTTCTAACCTCAACATAAGGGTTCCTTTATGTTCCTAGGGAAAGAAATAACTGTCATGTATTGACGTTTGTGATTTCCTTTTTAAGAGTCACTAAAATTATTCTTTCTTGAAGCGCATGATCACTGGGAATAAGAATGAGTTATCGACAACAATGTTAAATGCAAGATATAATGGAGTAAAAACAAATTCTTTTTATTTTATTTATTTTTTTGAGATTTTTACCAGACAAACCAAACGCTAATTCTAAAATCTATTGTCATCTGCTAGACAAATTATTCACTGAAACAGAAGAGACCAGACTTGACCAATGAAAAATTGTAATGTTTTACCAAGCTAATGCAAGACTTAATACTGTATTGATAACATTTTGCATAGTATGCCTGCTAGTGGTTAAGTCTCCATAATTTATAAAAAGTGATCCTGCTGTAAGTGAAAGCATTCAACTTAGTGGACATTGCGACCAAAATCTATATTAGCCCCTTCCCTCTCTCGCCATTGGTAAATCAGATGAATTTTAGGTTGGGTCAGATATAAAACACACCACTTTTTGGAAAGAAAAATGATACTTTATTTACTCAAACTGAATTAATGTGAAAGTAATAAAAAATACATAAATTCAAAATAGCAATAAACTGATTGAGTATTAAAAATTGAAAGAAATAAAACTAAAAATTTTTCAAAAATTGATTTTAAATTCTGGTTTAAAAATAAGATTTATACCGGGATTTATCAATATGTGCATTCTTTTTTATGACATCCTCAATATCTTCAATTTCATTTCCATTTGGGATAGACTCTGAAACTGATTCATTTGACTCACTAGGAATACTTAATTCTTTTACTCTCTTATTTTTCAATGCTTTCTGATAATCCTTAGGGAAAACCTAGGAAAAAAGTATTTTAGTAATTAAGAATACAATAACAATAACTAACATAAAATTTTGAAATATAAATTTCCAATTAAATAAAACTTTTTAAAAACCCAATTTTTAATGAATACACTTAATTTTTCATAAATTTATTCAATTTTAAAAACAAATGTCTAAAAATATTTCCTAACAAATTAATTTTGAAATGCAATCAAAATCCAATGTATTCAAGGCATTCCTGACTGCAGTAATGCACAAAGCAGATAATTTTAATACCACATAGGCATTAAAACAATCTAAAATTACAAAATTGTCATCTAGTGTCTCTCAAAGTTAACTTTAAATACTAAATCAAAAATAAATTTATAAAGTGCAGAACATTTAAAACTATCATTTCGTCACACACTTCTAAACATCTCTTAAATGTGCAATTTAGCACTGATTAAAAATAATTCCTGATGAGGTTTCATTAGCCATTGCCCATGATACTAAGTTGACCAGGACTAACAATTCAAAGTGGGTTATGAACCATTAAAACATCCAATTTCAAGATTTGATTCCTATCCATGAACTATTGAAGGCCAGAACACTAATTAATCGGTTGCCAACTCATTATGACTCCTAATAGTGATTCATTAAAGTCCAAATGAATATACTAATTATAAAAATAAGTTCTATTTTCCCTTCAAAATACTAAGAGAAATTGAAAATGAAAACTAATAGTACTTTGGATTATACCATAATAAATGAAATAATGCATAAAACCATTGTAAAAGCAAGATTAATGTTTGCCATGTTTTCTCCAAACATAAATGCAATCATCAAATGTTTGATAACAGCTCATTTAGATATCACTCAATAAAATAATGAATCCAGAATTAGTTTAAACTCCAGACAAAAATAATAGTTTTATTTGAAAACACTGTAATTTTAGTCTTTGCTTTATAAAATATGTTTTTTTAGAACATTTTGTTAGATGTAATATCATCTTTAGTAGTGATTCAAGGAAAATCAGAATAAAAATATAAAATAATAAGATCAAATACTATGTGACCATATGATTGCTAAAATTTAGTTTGTTTTGTTTTTGTGTGGTTTACTGGTGCAAAGTCCAATACAGGACATTTCTTCTCCATACTATGTTTAAAACAGTATTAAAAAGCGAGTCAAATGTATAACATGGAAGGGATTAAAATTCAATACGTAAAAGATTAAAATGGATAAAAGTTTAAATAGAATTTAAAAAAAAAAACTATTGCACATAAAAATGCAAAAAATTTCTATGTGGCTTAAGCCCAATTAAATCTGATAAAATTAAATTTGTGCTGTCAAAAATATTAAGCATAAATCATTGAAGTTAAAACAAGCAATTAAAATGTGATATACTGTATAAGGGACTTTACACATGTCACAAATCAGAGCACTCTGAGACAAGAGTAAGTGCTTGAGTGTAAATCGAGTATGTCCAATGCAAAGGCGTGTAAGATTTTCATCAACTCTTCACCTAGGAACAACTGGAAATAGAAGAATGCGAGGAGATACATTATATAATTTATTTTTGTCTGCAAATCTCAAGTTTTCTGCCAGTGGGAATAAATAGTCTTTGAAATTTGTTTAAATTCAAAAAATTTTAATGCTTTACACAAAAGGTCAGTGGCATTTTAGCAGCAGTATCTGCAAGCTCATTCCCAACAATGCCAACATGACTAGGAACTCAACAAAGCACAACATCAAATCCTTTACTCGTCAATATATTTAAATTATCTAATATTTCCACAATAACTGGATGACATTTGTCATTAAAATGGTCAAACTACATGATCACACTCATGCTATCTGTATAGATACAATATTTTCGATGAGAGTTGGATTGTATTAGTTCTAAAGCACGTAAAATTGCAACAGCTTCGAATGTGTAAAGAGAACATGATGTATGAAGTTTATGTTTGTAAAATGTATTGCCAATAACAATACCACAACCAACATGATCACTTGATTTTGAGCCATCAGTGTAAACAGGAATGCAAGAGGAAAATTAACAATGAATATATTAGAACATTTGTTGCATAATAAGAGGAGCTGTGGCTGATTTTCTATATCCAGCAAAAGGATTGTTTATATTAACAATAGAGGTGTTCTAAGGTGGAAATTACAGAGAATCTGTAATGTGGATTTGTAAATCAGAAAACTAAGATGAAAACCAAAACGAGTTTGTACATTCATAGAATGGTAATATATTATGTGGTCGTGATTATAAATCCTCCTTAGAGAGCAACAGAAAATCATAGATCTATAGAGAAATATAATAGAAAACTTGAACTAGAATTTCTGTTTGCCACCATTTCAGAAGTATTTTAAACATAGAATTGCCTAAGATAATTTTATAAACATAAGAATTATTAAAATAAATATAATTAAAACAAAAATATCAAAACAGAATAAATTTTTATTTCTAAGTATTTATACCTTAACAAATCGTTTAATTGATTCTTCCCAATTATCTAAAACTGATTTTGCTACTTCAGAGCCTGTTTTTTCATGAAATTCTGAAATAAAATCACTTAAGAAGTATAGATCTTCATCTTCTTTTACAGGCAATAGACTTACTAAATCTTTGTTACATTGTAAATCAAATCTGCCATCTCTAAAAAAGAAAAACATTTAATCAAAGGTTTAGCAAATAAGCCAATTAATAATTTAGGATAAAGCCAATTTAATTTCAAATTCAAATTTAAAATATTACACAATATAAATATTTCTGGTAAGATTTGTAAAAGATATTTTATTATTTCAGTAAAAATAATTATTATAAAAATATTAAATTACAAGAGAAGTAAGTATAAGTTTTTACATACTGTAATATTTAAAAACTTAATAGTTTAACATGACATGATCATTAAAATATCATTTTCATTAAAAGTTTGAAATATATTTTAATAAAAATTATATTTATTATACTTAAGCATAAATGGGTATAAATTTGAAGGGAGTAGATTTGGTTTTAAATTTATTAATAGTATATAAATATTAAGAGATTAATAAAAAAATATTTTTCTCACTTAAATAAAAATTTAATGATGAAACATGAAATATATATATTTTTAAGATTGATAAATGCTTAACTTAATGAATATATCAGAAATCGCAAATATTGTAATAATTTAATTCAATGTAATTTAAAGGGAATAGCATTTGATTAGCTTTAGAGATTAAAAAAATGATAAAAGTAAACTATTATTAGAAATACTTAGTATGTTATTGTACAAAATAACTAGTAAATTATAGTAAGAAAAATGTTTCCCTTGTTAAAAGTAATGCATAAAGAATAAAAGACATTGTCATAAAAAATAAAAGAGATAGACAAAATATTAAATACAATTTTTATAGCTTCTTTTTTTATTAAAAAATACTTTTTTTTGAAAGATTAAAAAAAAATCAAGTCTCAATAATATATCTTTATATTGCACAATCAAGTAGGCAAATCATTCATAAAAATTAAAGATTTAAAGCATTGCTATATCAAATTAAAATGTGTCCTGATTCAAAGTATTTATATAATGAGTGCTTCACAGTATAAGTATGACCTAAATTTATTGCTCAAAAACTTAGTTAGAACATACCTCAAATTATAATAGACACTATCATTATTCAAAATATTATATATTTTGGGAGATTCTACATTAAAAAATCTACATTTTATCTTAACTATTCAATTTTGAATGTGGGGATAATAGCAATTTTTTATGACACTAATGTTTGATTTTTATAACTTTCAGTAAGTATTAATCTTGTTTTTAACATTTATAAAAAATCTCATTTATAAATAAAATGATAATAATCAATCATTATTATACTTATATTTTATTTAAATATATTTAAAATATAAATTATATTTAATTATTAGCATTTAATATTAATGACTGCAAATGAAATTTATAATTTACAAAAATCAAAATAGTATGTGAAGAAAACTTAACTATCACAATATAAGTTTAATTCAAAATAATTTCACCAAGTATATTAAATTTATTGAATAGAATGATCAACAAAGCTTCAAAAAAGTGGAAATTTTAAATATGACATTTTTAAAGACACTAATATTTTTTGACTATAGATTTATATAACAGATTAGATATTTATACAACAGAATGCAATTTCATTTAAAATTTTGATTTAGAAATTTAGAATAAATGAATCACAACAGGATTTGATTCTCTTTACTTAATATATGTGTCTGTGATCTGGAAAATATCTGATCTGGAATTTCTAGTATAGATAACCTTTCTGTCTATATATATATATATATATATATATATATATATATATATATATATATATATATATATATATATATATATATATATAGAGAGAGAGAGAGAGAGAGAGAGAGAGAGAGAGAGAGAGACAATTTGAATTCAGAATTTCAAGCACAAATGGATTAATTTTTTAGATTTGTTGATTTCTAAAAGAATAAATATTAGACAAATATTGTTACATAAAGTAGTAATTAAGAACAAATGCATAATTAATGAAAACCTTTAAAATCATATAACTTACATATTCAAAACATAAGCTATGCCACCAGACATACCAGCAGCAAAGTTTCTCCCAGTTAAGCCTAATACAACAACTTTTCCTCCTGTCATATACTCGCATCCATGATCACCTACACCCTAAAATAAGATAGATTTATACGTGTAATAATTCTGTAACATTAATGTACAGTTTGCCAATAACCTAGCTAAATCATTTAAGTTAATTTGAAACTTCGGATATGATTTTACTTACAGTCACTTCATGCATACTTGGTTTAATTTGGAAACATGTACATTTATAAATGGATTATGAACCACAATAAAAATCCCTATTCAATCTGAGAATTAAAAATTATGAAAATGGAAAAAACACTTAGCATTTAGATGATAGCTTTCAAAAAAGATTTACATGAGATGATATCATGATTTAACAAAATTCACTTAAAAGCTATAAACATGTTAAAGAATATGAATTATATTGTCAAATCAGATTTTGTGGCAAATCATTACTCAACCAATATTTATTAGCTTAAAAAATTTCAAATGCTCTTCATAATCATAGCATTAAAATTTAAAAAGAAACTGTGTTTACTGATTACCAAGATATCAGAATGTATCTCGAAAAAATTTAGAACAATATAGAAGAGTAAGAACATACAGTACATCAAATTTTCAATGCCAACGAAACTTTATTTTGGTGGAGGAACATAGCCATTGAATCTTTACTTAGAAAAATGGGAGAAAAAAACAGGATTTTATCTAAAGATTGCAAAATGTTATTTTTATGCAATAATGCATCAGAGGATTTAATAATTGAAATAATGCTAATTTATAGACTTTTAAAGTGCAAAGCATTTAAAGACATAAATAAAAACACCTTACCAGAATATTTGAAAGCAAATAGAAAAACTTTGGGATGAAAATTAATTTGAAATTTGGCCTTTGCAATGCTTTGTGCAAAATGATAAAAATCATTTAGAACAAAAACATTAGAGCTTCAAAGTAACTATTATTCCAACAACTTAAAATTACTTTGTGCCTGAACATCAAAGCATTTTAAGTATTTAAAACTTATTACATAAGAATCCTATCACAATAGATTTTTGGCAAAACAGTTTCAAAAGCAATGTGATGGAAGATTGGAAGCAATTTTTAACTAAGCACTGTATCAACATTATATCTTTGTCTTTAAGAACTAAATATTATTATGTTAATTATTAATGGCATATGGTTTGGAACTGACAGAGTTATTAATGGTTAAAATTAATAGATTAAAAATTAATACTTCATTAATTGCATAAGCTCCAGAGTTTCTGACTGCAAATCTTTCGGCAACAATACCCCTGAAAAATGCCTTTCCAGAAGTAGCACCATACAAGCAAGCATTTCCAGCTATCATATTTTTTTCTGATTTAAATTCAGGTGACATGTCCTTTGGAGGGCATACTATAACTTCTCCTCCTGTGAGTCCCTAAAATTATAATGAGAGGTATCAATTCATACAATATGAGAAAAATATGGCTTTTTTTTTCCAAAATGTATACATCAATGAAATTTGAAGCAATCATTTCAAATTTAAAAACGAATAAAATAAATTAAATTATTTGCAAGCATATTATGTGCTTCAATATAATTGCTTATGTACATCGTGTTATTTCAGAAAACAGGAATAAAAAAAATTTGGTGAATGAAAGTAAAATAAAGTTAAAATGATTAATCCTGCTATATTGCTATAAGCTATGAATTATAATAAATTTTGAAATTTTTTTTGTTCAAAATTAATATCAGTGAAAATTTATTAGTGAATAATAAAACCAGAAAATATTTTGTATTAAGATAATTTTAAAAATTCATAATGAAACAAAGATATCCCAAATAAAACCTTGAATGACTCCTTCAAAGCACATATTTTAAAAATAATTTTAGAAAATAGTTTCAAGCTACCATTGTTTAAGTATTAAATGTTTTAATGTATTAATAAAAACCAAATGTTTTAAACAAAAAACAAAAATCAAATACATTAAAAACCATTAGGAACAGTAAAATTATGTATTACTAATAGAAAAGTATGTTCCTGTTAAACATATAAATTCTCATAAGCAATGATATTTAAAAAATGTAAATAACTTTCATTTACAATAAATAAGTATATTTAAGTTACAAATTCATAACATCATGTGGGGCTGTTATTTGATTATAATTGAAAAATTTCTGTTTATCTACGATTATGTAAATTTAAAATAATTATTTATTTAAAAAATATTTGGAATGGTTATTATTTAAGAAGAGATTAAAAGATTTTAAAGAGAAAAATTATCTTAAAAAATTAATTAAACTCTTAAAAAGAAAAATGATAACGTTTGAAATTAATAGTAAAATACATTATTTAACACCTATCTTTATCCAGAATATTTGCTTAGAAAATACTGATGTTGCTTACACTATTAAGTAGATAACTTGAGAAAATTAAGAAAGGTTATGTAAACAGATATTTTCGAATGTATGAATTGTAATGTAGCTTACTTTTGCAACACAATCATTAGCATCTCCTTCTAAATAAACAGAAATTCCTTTAATTAAAAAGGCACAAAAACTCTGTCCTGCAGATCCTTTTACACAAATCTTTATAGAATTGTCTGGTAGACCTTGATCACCATATTGTCTACAGAAAAAAGGCTTTATTAAAAATATAAATTTATATTGCTTGTTAAGTGGAAAAATTTAATACAACCAAAGTAACTTTAAGCATCATTTTAGGAAAAATATTTTCTACACATTTTATAGGAATAAATCCATTACTAACATTACAATGAAGTTACGCATTTGCTTACTTGGCTATATGATAACTCAAAGTAGTACCAAAAGTCCTATCTATGTTTGTAATGTTCATACTCATTTCCAAATGTTTATTTTCAGAACAAGAGGAATTTTGCCAGATGTCTCTATACTTCTCTATTATCTTATTCTCCTAAAAATATAAATTATAAGTTTCCAATAAAAATAATTTTTATAATAAGAATCTTTAGCTAAAAATATATTTAAGTTATTCTAACCAATCTTTCATTCAAGTCAAAATCTTGCTTAATGCTTCCACCAACTGGAATAATATTAGAGCGTAAGGACTTTGCACATTTTAAAAGGGAATGAAAATCCAAATAAGAAGCCTTTTTATTTCTCTCATTTTTATAAATTTTCATCAGATCTGCTCGTCCAATCAAATCTTGAAATTTTCTAATATGTAATTTGGACATATAAGTTCGAACCTAAAAGTCATGATTAAACTTTAATATAAATTAAATTCATGACAGAAACAATAATTAAATTTATATTTAATTATAAGACTCACTTCTTCAGCCAAAAAGAAAAAATAATTTATAACATGCTCTGGTAAGCCAGAAAATTTCTTCCGCAAAATAGGATCCTGCAATGAAACAAAAACATCATTAATATTATAACAAATGTGATTAAAAATAGTATTACAAACACAGTTACACAAAAATTTTAAAAGAATTAGTCTACCATTACATTAATTTTATTACAATTACTTTTTCTTCAATTGTTCTCATATAATATATAAATCATATTTGTCAGTATCAACAAAAATGTTTCAGAAATCAAAAGATCACTTTAACTTCTTCCAAAATACTGTTTAAAGAAAAAAAGTAATTTTATTCAAATTTAAATACATGAAAAATATTTTCTTTAACTCATATTTAATTTGCAAAATGATTCTATAATTAGCACAATCACAACATATAGGAATACATAATTTTTAATAAAAATATACTAGTTCAATTTGATTATTTACATACAATTCTATTATTCACAAACTACAGAAAGAAAAAATAAACTTCTCCATCACAATTTTTGGAATTTTAAAATTATAGTAAAGAGATGCTAACGCCTTGACTCATAATCTTTTGAACCACTTTCCCTTTATCAGAAGTGAAGATTTTTCAAACTTAATAGCTAAAAAAAGATTACAAAAATAAGCATACTATTCTAAAAAATTTTTCAGGTTTCTTCGATTGACTTCTCAGACTCAATAACTGCAATTTTTTTTTTCGTAATATGAAATCGCTTGTTGGAAAGGTTCTCTTTTAGCTCTAGAACATTTCACCTTCCAAAAACATTATAAAACTTCTTGTTACTTTAGAAAATGCACCTCTTCAATATTTTTTTACTAAAAATTTAAAACATGAAATTGCATAAAATTTTTTAAAATAACTTAAGTTTTTGAATGTTGAGCTCAATCAATAAAATTTAATATTTAATTAATAACAAAAAGATTAGAATACCTAAGGTTTTGAATAATCAGAATTTGAGCAATCAAGAATTAACTATTAACAATATATTCATTACATATTCTTCAAATTGACATATTCTTACATTTGTAACAGCTGTTTTTTATTTTTTTAATTTGCTTCTTTTAAGTAAATTTGGCCTTTCTGAGCAAGATGCTTTTATAAGTGAATGCAACTTATTTTTCTTAAATTTTAATTGTTTAAGCTAATAGATAAATATCATTCACATTTTATTAACATTAAACCATTGAAAAACAATTCATCATTACATTTTAAATACACTAACATTAATTTAAAAAATAATAACTGTTATAAATAGCCCAATTGGTTACCTGTGTGGCAATTCCAACAGGACAAGTATTAAGATGACATTTTCTCATCATTGTACAGCCAAGGGCTATTAAAGGAGCGGTAGAAAACCCAAATTCATCAGCTCCTAAAAGTGCAGCAACCACTACATCAAACCCTAAAATAATGAGAATACCAATTATATTAATTATGAACATGTGAAATGGGAGCTAAATATTAAATGCAAATATAACAATAAAAATCTACACATAAAGATTGTGTTACATATAAAGAAAGAATAGAAAATAGCTAAATTATATTAGTTTTAATTATTTTGAAATACATAATATTAAAATTGATGTAAATTTTTATGCTGATTAAAAATTTATTATCCACTGTACTTCTCATTATGAACACTAATTTCATATCATTATACATTACAAAAGTTAGAGGAAAAGCACATTTAATTCAAAAGTTGCAAATTAGAATAATCCATTATTATAAACAAAAAATCTCCAATACTGTATTTAATAAGAAAATAATTGATATATGAAACTATTTAAATGAAATAACACCTTTGAGCTATAAAATAAAAATTGATGTCATTTAAATTGCCAATAGTAAATTTATGCATAATACGATTATTAACTCATTAGAAGACAATCAAAGAAATTTCTCTCTGAGGTTTGGGTTCTTAGAAGTCTCAGAGAAAGAAATAAAAATAAGTCATTAACATTTAATTTATGGAAATTCTAGAAACAGAGGTCAAAGGCAAGATTTCCAGATTTGATGAGAAGAATCTACCATTTAAGAATATTTAACTACATAGTGTCTTTCAAGATATTTCTGGAATTCCAGAAGGCATATAAAATTTTTCCATATTTTGCTTTCTTCAAAGAGATAAAATTTGAGAGGTTTATAATATTATAATTGCTGTAAAGGTATATTTACTGACGAGGCCTGGTGGTTGACATTGTTGTTTTCAATGCATTTGTGTTCTAATTTTATGACTTATGTAAAGGATTTGTTGAGTACCTCAATATATTTTGGAATTATGGATGAATAAAGTATGGTTGTGTATTCACTTCAGAGTTTATTCCAAACTAGCAAAAAAAAAAAAAAAAAAAAAAGAGTAATTATCATGATAGGAAGAAAGAAAGCAAAATAGACAAGCATACATATATGTGAACTTTTAATGACCTGTTCTAAGTTGCCCATCAACCTGAAGTATTACTCTAGAGCGAAGATCGTTGAGAACAAGAGTTTGATGTGTTTCAGCAATTCCTAATTCCCAAGGTAGTCCAGCGCCTTTAATACCAGTCCAACTGCTTGCTCCAGTTCCTCCATCATGTCCAGATATTGTAATATGTTCAGCTTTAGCCTATAAAAATAAATTATAAATTTTAGTTTGCAACATGAGTTTAAATTTACCCCTTCAATAAATAGCATTATAAACCATAAAAGAAAAATATGAGAATCCTTGGAAATTGATGCCTTAAAATAAAAATTTTGGTGTAATACTCGCAAATCTCCTGACAAAGTTATAAACAATATGTAATTTCTAGAAAAAATCTTAAAATATAATCCTATTTTTAAAAAAGTTGTTTCACAATAGTAAACTTTTTTTGGAAATAACATTGGAATTGATAAAAAAAAAAAAAAAAAAAAAAAAAAAAAAAAATTAGCAATAATTTTTATAACAATTTTGTCTGGATTATTTATAAATTTAAACAAATAAATTACTTAAAACTTAGTATATATTATTATTACTTCTTGTGGATCCTTGAAGTAATATTAAGTCTATGTGGTTTACAAATTAAATATGAGTAATATAGAAAAATGTATATCAAAATGTTGACAATTCTGTCTACGATTGTCTACGACTTATGTTACTTATTTACGATTTATATCTGTATATAAATAACATAAATCAGAAATCTTTCATTTGGACTTTAAGTTACCTATCTGTAAGTTTCAAAGTTTTAAAATTTGAATAAAATATTTCTCCTCTGTGATACAAATCTCATCAAAATCGTGTATCCACAGATATAAACCAGATACAACTACTTTCTTCCAAAATTATCAAAATAAAAAAGCTTATATTTAAACTTTATCCACTTACTTCCACTCTAAAATTTTTAATAAAATTCAAAAGTAAATTTTATTTCTAAAACACTCATTAGTTATATTCTATGTTATTTATTTTGAGTTATTTGCTGTTTAAAATACAATTTTTAAGCAAAAATATTAAATTTTTTCCTCAAGGTTCGTAATTTAAGGATACACTGAAGCATTCATGAGCAACAAACTTTTCTAACATTCCAATAGATTGTAAATCAAAAACTTGGCATCGTCTATCACACACTTAACAAGAAAATTATATAAAATGACTAATTTTGTTCAAGAACAAAAATGTAACAAAAAACCACATATGTATAGTTCCTAAGAAATTATTAAATATATCAATTTTTAAATATGAATAGGTATGATAAATAATTTGAATTTATAAATACTCCCGTTTTTAATCTGTTGCTGAGGTATAAATATAAAACACTTTGGTTTTAAGTATGGAACATACAATATCTAGATAGATTCTTTGATGAAGTATCAATTAAAAATTTAAAATTTATGAATAAATAATTTTAAATAATCATCAAATATAAGGAAAGAAAATACGAATTGGTTTTTTTTATAACAGTTCTAATTTAACTTTAAAAAATTATTATTATTTCATAGAAATAATGTAATTCTTAATCTATAAATAAATAATGCTATCATAAATAAACTTAATATATCATTAGATTTAATTACTTGGAATAATAATCATTAATTTAACAAATTATAAATTTTTAATATGACCAAAAATTAGAATTTCAACTCACTTTAGCAACTCCAGAAGAAACGATGCCAACACCAACTTCTGATACCAGTTTTACTGAAATACGAGCAGAAGGGTTTGCACACTTCAAATCATAAATTAGCTATCAGAAATACAAAAATTGCAAAATATTACAATCTAAGCCATAACTACAGTAATAATATTTAGTATGACAAAATTATGCATGAAAAATTCTTTTACTATAGTATTCTCATTATTTATCTCATTATTGAATTTTATTAATGAGATAAATAAAATTAAATAAAAAAATTTACAACCCTTCTTTTAAAAGTTTAAAATTATAAATGAATTATAAATATTTTACACATGAAAGTTTGATATGAATAATGAAAAACTTTTAATTTTAAAATTAGCAAATAAGATTAAAAAAAATCCTAAAACTAAAATGATTTTTTTGAGAAATATTGAAAGTTCTAAAAAAGAATGTAATAAAAATGAGAAAACATTTATTTACTGTAATTAAATATTTTTTTAATACAAAAATAAATTAAAAATCAATAAAAATAAATACAAAACAATGATAAATATAAACACTCTTAAAAAATTTGCTGCTACTTTTAATTAATATGGTTATTTTTTATAAAATAAATAAGTTAATCCTAGCTAAATTTAATCACCTCAGATAAATCTTCAATTGAATAAATATCATGGTGAGGTGGTGGACTTATTAATCCAACACCAGGAGTAGAATGTCGAGTTTCTGCAATTTCTTCAGTTACCTAAATAAGAATAAAATAATCAAATATTTTAAATTTTAATAACTCAAATGAGACTCCTTTATACAGATTCTTTTCGAAGATATTTTAAAAAATACAAGAATAAAAAAAATCAGTTTCTATCTTTTTCTTAATGTAAAAAAATTTGGTAAATGAAAGCCAATTACCAATAATTCAAAAAGGAAAAAAATAATGAAGTCAAACAAAATTAAAAAATTTTGCATAATCATAATATTATAAAAGATAACATTGCAGACATTTTTAAAATTGTTGCTATAAAAAGAAATCTTATGAAATTAAAGCAGATAAAATTTTATTATTTCTAATCCTTTATGAAATAATTAACTTAAAAAAGGAACAAAATTTTAATTACATTTATCAAGTAAGATTTTAATATGCAATAAAAACTTAATTGTGTTAATATATTTTTAAGTATTCATACCAAAATGTTCACAGAAAAATTCAAATAAATTTCATTCATAAATTTTATATTATAATTGACAAAAATAAACTCCAAATATTTTAAAATTTATACTATTTCTAATTAATCAGTACTATTTCAGTTTGAAGGGTGACAAAATAATGTAAAGCATGAAAGATTTACCAATACAATAGAGCTAATTTCATTTCTAAAATAAAATTCTGATTTTTTTAAAAACAAATTTTTAAAATCTTAGTAAGACTTTATCCAAGCTGGAATACTTACTTTTCACAAACTTTGTAAATTTTTAGATTTAACAAAAAAGTTTAAATTAAAGTTTTTTTTTTTTGTAGTAACAATAGGAAAAAATTATCTGATACATACAGGTTTTCATATATTTTCACCAAATTTATAATATTTTCATCAATAATTTCTACATTTTTAAATTCTATAAATGCTTCTATCAAAGAATAAATTATTCCAGCTTTGTCATAAATTTTTTTATACACATACAATGAATATAAAAATATCTTTAATAGTATGACATATTTCTTAAAATTATGTATAACATTGATAAAGATCTATAGCTTATATATAATAAATATATTACAATGCCACCATATATCAAAAGTCTAATCAAATTTAAAATATTCACTGAAATAAAAAAATTCTAATAATAAAAAAGTTAAAATATGTCATTAAATTGTAAGCATAAATAAACTTCTCAGAAATTCAATAACAAAAAAAAAATGTGTAGGATGGAATACAATAAAATAAAATAAAGTATTGCTTAATGTTTTAAGAATAAATAATAAACTAAAGTAGGTCATAAATACTAACTTTATGTCCTGGAAGTTCACCACCTTCTCCAGGCTTTGCTCCTTGGGCCATCTTGATTTGAATTTCATCTGCATTAGCTAAATACCCAATGGTGACACCAAATCTTCCAGATGCAACCTTTTTTTTTTCAAAATAAAATCTTAAATCAGATTTAATGATTAAATTATTGATGATAATATATTGCAATAAAAAGTAAACTTTTCGTGTCCTTTAATACAATCTATAAAGTTCAAAATTTTCAACTTCTGAATAAGTTTTCTTTCATTAATATCTATAGCAATGGAAATTGAAAATGAAATTTGATTTAAGCATTAGTTTCCTTTAATGTAAATATTTGAATGCATTGTTTGTTTTAATGATACTCATTGCAATGACACTCAATAAAAATATTTATTTTTCACATATAAGTAAAATATATTCATAATACAATATAGATTATTTCTATCTTAAAGACATTTGGTATGTATAGGCTGAAAATGAAATAATATATATATTTGACATACAAAAATGTAATTAAATCATTTCACATAATTTACAACATATTTACATATTAATTAATGACTTCAACAGTATAATATTTTTTTATATTTTTTAATTATTAATAAATAAATAAGTAATTTACTTGCATTTGTGAAATAATTTCTTTGAAATAAAAATAGTGTTCTCTTAACAATTTATAAATTAATAATAATATAAATAAAAATAAATTGATTTTTAAATATATATATATAACAATGTAATATGTTTTTTCTTAACATCAAAAAAGTTTTGAAAGATATTTCTGATAACAATTTTTACATAACTATGCAAAAACTGAAAATTTTATATTAAATCATTAATATTTCTATTATCTTTATTTTTGTTTAACTTTTGATAAATCTGATAGAAAAAAATATTCAAATTTTATTTTCTTTGATGTCTGAAACTAATCTGCAATAAAAACATTTACTTGCTTGATAGCTGATCGTTTGTTATTGAAATTATCAGCAGGCTTCCACCGCTCTGCATTTTCTCCGCCTTCACCAGTATTAGATTTCCCTCCAATTTGATTCATTGAAATAGCTAAAGTTTCATGAGTTTCAATAGAAACGCTACCAAGGCTCATTGCACCTGTATATAAATTCATTATTAAATCCAATAATTTCTAAGGAATAAATTACTAGAAAATACTTTAAAACTCAAGTAAAATCAATGGATAATTTAATGAATTTTAAATTATACCTGTTACAAATCGTTTTACTATTTCTTTGGCTGGCTCAATTTCAGATAAAGGAAGAGCTTTAGGCAAAAACATAAACTCTAGTTGTCCTCTAAGAGTACAATCTCTGATACTCTGCATAGTGGTTTCTATAAAACGATCATAAGCTTTTTGGGATTTTGTCCTTACTGCTTCCTAAAATATAAAAACAAAATTTAAACATATAGATAAAAAAAAAGATAAACAACAAACAATTTAAATTTGAGAGAAGGGTTCATGAAAAAAATCTACAACATTAAGCAATTGAATAGACTATTTGAAACAACAACAAAAGATTAAAAACAAAAGATATGAAACATAGGAAAGGCCATCAATCTCTTTATAATCATAATTAATTTAATAAATATTTATTAAACCTTTGTTAAATAAATATTTAACCATCATTTGTTCAATAAATTTTTTACCTTAAGTTATCACTTTAAACATGCATTTAAAACTAGATTCTATTTAAAAAAAGTTTTTATTTAATTATTTGTGATAAATAAAAAATATATTACAAGCACTAAAACCCTTTAAAGTAATTCATTTGCTCTCTAGCATTTCACCTAATACATAATGTAATTTGTTCACTTTATATAACTGTTAATTTGTAAAAGGTATTTGCTTCATATATATTCTTCTCGATAATCTTCAAAAATTTCATAATATTTAAGCATAATCATACTTTGCTTATTCTTAATACTCAAAATTATTCTAACTACTCAAAACTAACTTTTATTATTTATTTTCTATCATAATTTCTAAATATTACAATGCTTTTACTGAGTCAGTAAGGAAAATAAATTATTAAATACTGAAATCTAATAGAACAAATAAAGAATCATATACAAAGTAAGTAAAATTTTAACGTAAGAAATCATATTATTATACTAATGTTTAAATATTTACTTCATTATTTAAAAGATTTATTTTAAATTTAAAAAAAAAATGGTTATTTAAGGAAAGAATTATAATTTTTAATAGTTTATTTATAATAAAAAATATTTCATAAATTGAAATGATTTAAAATCCAATTATTTATAAGCTTAATTTAAAATTCATTTCATTTGACAAAATTTTATTGAAAATTAAAGATATAATTCAGATTTACTTCCATTAAGAACCTGAAATATCAAAAGTAGTTAAGTTTAAAAATCTATAAGTCTATGATAAAAAATTTGTATTTTAAAAACAAGATACTTGTAAATTCGCAACACTTTTAGGATCATTCACATGAGCTTCACCCCCACTTCTCCAGTGGTAAAATCCAGGATTTCTTAAAATATCATTATCTCCATTTCTTGCACAAAATGCTAAATGATGCCTTTCTAATGCTTCTTGTCCAAGAACAATAAAATCAACCCCACTAATCCTTGAGGGTGTATTCTGCAATTAAAATTTACAAAAATAATTATAGTTCATTAATATACTACAAGCCACTTTTGTTAGTTCCAATATATAAATTTAGAAATAAAAAGTTTTAAACCATAACTACCAATAATATTAGAAATAAATGTGTCTGAGAAAATTTGCCATTAGTACTAGCCATTTTATGGCATTAAACAAAGTAAAATATAGAAGGAAATAAAATTTTATTATTTACATCACTAATATATAGTTCATTTATATTTACATAGTATTATTGATATCTTTTGATCTTAAAATATGATCAAAAGATATCAATAATACTTTATTTAAATTTATCTGTAATAGATACATCTTTTGCAAACTTTTATCAAACCTTTTTACTTCTCTATAGAAAAAAATTCTATCATCTGGAAAAAAAAATTTTTTTAATGAGTGAAAACTTTCATTTTGTTGTTTTACAAAATGGCAAATGCTACTGAACTAACAAGTGTTAAACTTGTTTGGGAGAAGTATAATTGTTGCAACAAAAACATTTCAAACATTGTAAATTGATTTTTTTAAAGGTGACTATTTATCAAAAGTAATGCTATTTGATTGGTTTAATTTCAAAGATGGCAGATGAATAAATAATATAATAGACAAACCAATTCAATTAGTGATCAACGTTTCAATCACAGGTTCTTAATGGACTTGATACCACCATTGTTACCACTGTGACCATTGTTTGACAATAAAAAACATTACTACACAATTTCTAAATCATTTGGTTCTTATCAGACAATTAAAAAAAAAAGTATTTAAGGCTATGATGTGTTGAAACTTAAGTTGTTTCAAGAACTTTGAATTTGTTTGAAAAAAATGTTCAAATGGCACAAGATAATTTCATAAAGAAATTTTTCTTTGAAATATATTACCTGTGGCAAAACTTGGAATTATGATTTTAACACATAAGTAGCAAGACCAAAATGACCATATCAAAGCTGCTTAAAAATCTAAATAAAGTCAACTGTTTTCTTAGATTGTCACAGTATTGTGCATAATGATTTTTCCCTGATTGGTAAGATTATCATGAAAGATTATATGAGTGAAGTTTACATAAACCGTTTCACAAAAGTGACTTGGAATGGGATGAAAAATCTCATTAGTTTTTTTTTTAGTGATAAAGGATTTTCTCACACTGCAGCTATTATTCATCAATTTTTTGCAAAAATATAATAAATAAGAATCATAGCTTTCTGTTATGACTATGCGTGACTTTTTCCTATTACCCTGTTTAAAATGGCTTCTTCATAATCACTGTTTTGAGTCCAATTATTTGATATAAGAATATTAGCTATGATCTATGATGAACTTTCACAAAACGATTTTAAGATGTTTTAATAATTAGAATTATGGATGCTTGTAGTGAGTGATTCAGAATCCATTTAAATTGTAGGTCTAATTACCGCTTGTTGTTATGGTACCAGCATTCTTCCTTGTTCTCAGCCTTGAATAGGGATCTACCAGTTAGTAGAAGCATACAGGTAGGAGTCTTTGTAATTTAGAAGCAAAGATCAAGCAGAAGACACCATGATACTTGACATGCCAGTTCCAGATGTATCATTTCACTAGGAGAATATTATGATCACAATCTAATTAACATTTCCCAGTCGACTTTAGTGAACATGACAAAACTTCAGTGAAGCCAGGATTTAAGCTCATTCCAATAATGAGAATGATACCTTATCTAACCAAGCTAGCACGGCCCTTTAATTAGTTGTTATGTGGAAGAAATGACCATTGGATGACAAACTAAATAACTAAAGAACATCACCTCCTGTAAGTTGCGACAATTAAGTAATGGGACTGTGCATGAACTAACCATTAAGTTTACTATGGTAAAATGGAATGAAATGGAGTTGACCTTGATGCTTCAGGTGCATGTCTCACAATGCTCCAACTGAATGTCTTGAATTATTAAAAGAGATGATTTTAATCATATATACAATTTTCAGGGGGTCAAACAGTTAAAGTTCTGTTCAGCCTATGAATTCAAGTACTAATGAAAACATTAAAATAGTTAATGGAATCGAACATAAATAATGACATTTAAGAGCTCTATTGACAAATAATAAAAACTTTTTAAGTGAAGATTTGCATATGAGGATAATTAGGGAAAACTGGTATCAAAAAATCTGACAAATAAATATTGAATAGGAAGAACACTTAGTCTTATATTATAGAATACTTAACAGAATATCTTTAATTGATTGAAAAAAGTTATCACAGGAGGGGAAACATGAATTTTTCAGTACTATCCAAAAATTAAACAATTTCCACACTGAAAGACATTCCGAAGCCGAAAAAAAATCTATAAGTAAATCTAAATGAAGGTCATTCACATTATTTTTTTCAACATTAGCAATATCATCATGATAGAGTGGGTATCTCAAAGCTAAAAGGTAAACCAGTAGTATTATATATACAGCTTCTGAAAATGATTTGAGAAAGAAGCCATATCTAAGAAGAAACAACATCGGTTTTCACCAAGTTAATGAATGACTCATCACACAAATATGCTCTCTTAGATATTATATATAGAGCTTATTGTTCTTGGAAAATAAATACATTACCATGCTCAAACATCCGCCACATTCACCTGATCTTACATCAAATGGCTTAAACCTGATTCAACAGAGAAACATGCATAGGGCCACCTTACAGAAGAAAGTGATACCTAATGACCTGCAGCATTGTTTTCAATAGTGGAAAACTCATAAAAGAATTTAAAGACATTTGTTTAATGTTTTTAATAAAATTAATTTTAAAGACAAGTCTGTTTATTAAAGTGTTACACATTGTCCAGTAAGGAAAGCATTCTACTTCATGATGAACTTCAAAAACTTAGATTTTTGTCACCAAATAGAAAAGAATTTAATTTCTGAAAACTTTTGTAAAAAATTTTTATAATATTTGCAGTGTTTTAACATTTTAAAAAGAATTTTTATAGATAGTGAGCTATATTCACATATCCAAAATACATATTCTGACAAATGTACAGGCAGAAAGCAGAAATCCAATACCAAAATTTTATATTATTAAAATTAATAATGAAATGTGCGCAGTTAATAAATAGATATATTTCAAAACAATAAATGTACTATAGTTGTAACAATTTGCTATTGTTTGAAATAATTAGAACAATAATTCATCACATCTTTTATTTGAAATAGCATTATTTCCATTAATACATAATATACAAGAATGAAATTACTTATTTTACTTAAGAAACATTTCACAAGAATTTCTGTCAAACTTCTCATCATTCTAACTAATAGTTTTTAATTTACAGAATAGTAACTTTAAATATAATGACTTGATATTTAAATAAATTTTATTTGTACCTGAAAACATTTATCAATTACATCCTCATCTAATCCAAGAGCTTCAAAGATTTGGGCTCCTTTATAACTTTGAAGAGTTGAAATACCCATTTTGGCCATTACCTAGTGAAAATATATAGTTTTTACCAAACTACAAATATTCATTATCTAAATACATTATCAAATACATCAGAAAAGCACAGATTTTATAAAACAAAAGAAAATATTATTTTAAATTTGCATTAAAAAATTGGCCAACATTATTGAACGTGGGAAAACTCTTGTTCAAGATCATCAGCTGATTGATAATATTGAACAAGATAGCTCAGAGCAAATATTTTTAGCAATTTTTTAAAATTTTTTATATTTACACTTTATTATAAACACATTATACTCTATTATTTTATTGAATTATTTACTGATTATGAACTGCTTCAATGATTAAAACATTTACATCCTATCTCAAATAATAAGAAAAAACAGTAAATTTAACTTGTGAGAAAAAGTTTACTGGAATGATATGTACCTTGCAGTGAAAACTATGAAAAAAGTTCCAAAATAAAATATTTGCATAACCACACATAGATCTAAGAAATATGATAGATATAAAATTAGATTTTATTTCAGCAATTCATTGTATTTAATGTTTCATTTATGTGGTGCTCATTTTTGTTCAAAATTTTTTAAAACGAGTCATTAGCGAAACTTAAGTGACTAAACAAAACTGCTTAAGAGAAAGATATTGGCACAAAAATCAAAGTATGATCACTAATGATTTGCGATATTTTCTATCTAGAGTAAGCATTTTATTACACATATTAATTCTATTAAAGCTATTTATTTTTTATACAATTATACTACATTATGAGCAATATAAATATTAATGAGCCCCAAGCAAAAAATAATTTTATCAATTGATTTTGATTGAAATTTAAACAATAACAAAAATAAAATGGAAAAATATTGAGAAATTGAAATAATTTACTTAATCATATATATTAACATTGAGTAGTGCAAAACAGCTATAATTTTGGAAAACCAATGGCATACACATAAAATTAAAAATATCATCCTATTTCATCAATATATAATAATTATTACAGTGAATAAATCAATAATTTTGCAAATGTGCAAGAGAAGGCAATTTTTAAATTTGTAAAAAAACTAGATTTCACTGGTGTAAAAAGGCATGAATTTGAGAGAAAGTCAGAAATACATATAATTAGCTTGAAAATTGTATCCCTAATGTAAGCAAATTTAGCTTTTATTCTGTCTATTTGAAAATAATTGATATCTGTAATTTTTATCTTTACAAGAATGCATTCTACAAAATTTATCACAAGTTGGATGAAAGTTAAGATGTTATTGGCTATTGAACAAATTTATAGTGCTATGATGTACCTTAAAACTGCTTACAGCTTAAAAAAGCACAAAAACTATCTATTAGTAACACATAAATAAAATTATTCAAATCACCTTTGATATTCCAGTAGATACAGCTTTAATGTAATTAGCTTCAATGACTTCAGTACTAACTGCAAGACTAAATGGTAATTCCAAATTAATACCAAATGCAATATCATAAACTAAATAAGGGCAAATGGCATCTGCTCCATATCCTAATAGAACACACATTTGATGAACTTCCCTAGCTTCACCAGTTTCCACAATTAATCCAACTTTCATACGCTGGCGTTCTTTAATTAGATAAAGATTGACAGCACCCAAGGCTAAGAGAGCACTAAGAAAAGAAATGAAAATAGTAAAGTGCCAGTGTAAAATTTTTAAATGCTTTCTGATCTATGCATGAGAAAATCACAGTATTGTTAAATTTACATATACAAGTGTTTGTAGACATAAAAAACAGAAGTATATCAGTAACACGACTGGATAGTTGGAAAATTTAGAAAGTAACTTTCAACTTTTAAAATAATTGACTGGTTGCATAAATAAATATTTCAACGTGTTTCAATAATTAAACTGGATAATAATTATATTTGTATTAAAAAGATTTCAAAAAACACTTTTTTTATTCAAAATAAAACAATTCTTCAAGATTTTATCAATATTCATATTACTGTTATTTGTAATTAATGAAATCAAACAGTAAAATTTTAAACTTGAAATACTCAAAGAAATTCAAATGGTATTTACAATAACTATAAAAATGTCTTTTTCTTTATTTGCTTTAAAAAACTTATGGAATATTTGAATATATAATTTTTGGTACTCCGATTTTCATACCATATAAATAAAAGAAAATTGTAATTTAAATTTGATATAGAATATTTGAATTATTTTAAAAAACTTTACTATTTGCTGGTCAAATATGAAAAATAAAAATAAAGATATCTATATCGAGAAGCTTTTAAAAATGGAAAGACATATGTATATATTTATTTAAAACATGAAACATAGTATTCATTTTAATGGATTACATAGGACTCATTTATCCTTTACTTAATGTTAAAAGTTTAAATATTACTAGTTTTAAAACATTTTGTGAAATGGGTCCAAAGTTCACAGATTTCTCTGATAATTAATAAATTTTGCGTCATTCAGTGACTTTCTTATTATTGCTTTTAAGACAAAGTATGGAATCTAGTATATAAATATTATATCAAGCAAAATTTTTTTAAGAAATTTTTTTACACATTTAGTTAAGATAGCTTAAAGTTTCTACCATAATAATACAATTTATGGATATTTATTGAAACACAAACACATAATGAAGTATTATAGCCAAATTTCTTTTAATTTATGGATGAGTTTAAATGAAGAGATACGGTTCAAACAAAAAGAATTTCCTTTAAAGTCTCTAACTATATAAAAATAATAAATAGTTTTATTAAGATAAGTCTAAATTTTACTTATAAAAATTAATATATTAATAAACAATAACTTTAAAAATTACCTAACAGGTACATGATTCTCATCAGCTTTTCGATCAGACAGAACAATAAAACTATATCCTTCTTTTGCGGCAACAAATGCTTCCATACATATGCGATCTATGGCTGGAACTAAACCTTCAGGTCCATCACAAACAGGATAAACAATATCAATAACTTTTGTCTAAAATTAAAGGATTCAGAAAAATGAATATTTGCTAAAAATAAAGTTTTATTCAATTCAAACATTTTAAAATACTTATCTTTTGAAAAACACTCAATTAAATTAAATTACCTTCCAACCAGTGTAATTAGTAACTTTTATTGAAGCCATGTCTTGTAACGTTAAAATTGGTTGTTCAAGCCACAATCGTTTGCACTGCTTTGCATTTGGTTCCAGCATATTGTAAGTCGGACCAATAGGACATGCCTAGAAAATAAATAATTTTAATTTAATAAGTATCATACTATATATTCAATTTTAAAAATCATTAGAAATTACACAATCTTAATGAAAAGAATAGAAAAAAATTTCATTTTTTCAAAAAAATTCAAAATACTGTAAGAAAATATTTTAGAATGTTGCAAAACAATAACTCTAAAATAATATTCTTATGAAAAATTATTTTATTTAAAAGACAGAACAAAAATAAAATTAAGAACTAGTTTTAGCTAAATTAAAATTGTTTGCATTTTAAGACACCATTTTAAATATAAACAGGCAGACATTAGTAAACAATCAATCAATGTAGAACAGCAAATAAGTCAATCTTCCTAAAAACAGAAAATTCGTTTTAAAAGTGACACTTAAATTTTTATACTAAAACTGCTGGATTTAAACTTATAGTACTATTCCTAGCTAAAGAAATTGCAAATAAAACTACAGTTTGAGAGGTTAAAATGAATGAATAATGTATTTAATGTTAGAGACTAAAAAAGAAAATTTTAAAATATGTCAACAAAAATGAGTGAAGTAAAATGGTATAATTAATTGAATAAATCTTCTGAATCTGAAATCATATCATCAGATTAAGATTGTAAAACAAGATTTGTTTTGTTTGTCACACAAGGTCATTTTATGCACATGAGAACTAATTAGACCAAGACCTAATGCTTAAAATAAATTCCAAACCATTAGAAACATCATAGCCCATGATGGGACACAAATCAACAAACTGTTGAACCAAAGGCAAGAGTACTAACTATTCAGCTACGATCTCAGGTGAACAATATGAATATGAGTATCTGGAAAAACTTGGATAGTTAAAAATTCAGACTAGCTATATCTTGCTATATCTTTTAAATTTAGATAGTGATGATTCAGATTTTGCAGCAATTATTTAAAAAAATTAATTAGAACAAAATTTAAAATCCATCACATTCATTAGATGACATATATTTTGTTTTAATTATTTTTGTTATACTTTTTTTTTTCAATCTTATTGATGCACATAGAATGGGTATTACAAATATAGATTCATTTTAATGGATAAATATACACTCATTGACTAATACAAGCACATTTTAAATACTTTTTGTGAATAATTTATTTTTGAAATAAGGCTGCGCATTTTCTTAAATAATATGACATTGTATAGGATTATCTTTCATAAATTTCACATTCATGATGATGCTATTTACAATTTAACTTCACAAAGAGTTAAGGCTGATATGACTTTTCAGAGCAATTTGGGTCTTATATACTCTCTTCATACAATGCTTGATCATGAAGTACTCTAAAATTTAAAACACCCTAATTTTGAAAAATATATATTTAATACAATTATATTTTAGGAAATATACGTACTAAAGATATAACAATGTCTTCTCTAAAGGGATCAATGGGAGGGTTTGTTACTTGTGCAAATAGTTGCTTAAAGTATTCATACACTAATGGTTGATACAATGACAAACAAGCTGGTGGTGCATCATTTCCCATGGAGCCCAAAGCTTCTTTGCTATTGAAAAATAAATTATTTTAAAATAAAGCATCCTTAAAGTCTTTTAGAATATTTCATATAAACAATTTAATACAAAATTAATTATTATTAAGTAAACAAATTCCTGCAAAAATGCAAGAAAGTTTTAATTTGAGAAAGAAGTTAAAAAAAGAAGGCATCCCCCAAATGTTAAACTTTTTTGTGAAACAAAAGAAAATTAGAATCACTGACAAAAAAAAAAAAGAAAAATATCAAATAAATAATTTTTCTAAAAAATATCAAATAAATGCAACTCTTATTTTAATAAAAAATATATAGAATTGTTTTCTAATTTAAGCAAATTTATGATTTACAGATTACATATCATTATTAAAATAATATCAGTCAAGAGCAAAATACTAAGATAATGAAAAGTAATAATAATTTAGTACTTTTTATTAGCTTAGAACAAGATTCTCGTTTAGCAAATTATAATCACAAAATTATGCAATGTAATATTTAATGAAAATATAACTTCAAAAAAATTGTATACCAATAATTTAATTAGTTCTAAGTATGCAAAAGTAAGTTTAATATTAACAGAAGAGAAATACAATAATATGTTTTCCAGCTTATGAATCATCAATGTTTTCTTTAAATTATGACATTTTTATGATTATACAAAAAATTATAATAAAAACTAGTTTTATTTAATTTTGTATTAAGCTGACCACTTAACTGGGACATATGCTTTGCACTCCAGAGCTCTCGGTCAAGAAAACAGATGTGAGTACTGTAGGCCTTGGCCCATAGATGGGCTGCCATGACATAGAGTTTAGTTTAGTTTTATTTAATACTAATCTTAAAAATGATTATCAGTGCACAAAACTTCATTTTTTAAATTTTAATCCTACTTAACTTTTTATTTACATAAATATATATAGCATACCTTTTATTTCATATTTTAAAGTACACTGAATTATTTTCTGCATCAAACATAATTAGCAATATTATGAGCTGATGTTTTCATAATAATAAAGTTAAAAAATCATACAAAGCAAAAGTTACCCGTTTTGAATCATAGGAATCAACAACAGAGTCACAGCTTCAATTGTATAACCAAACAAGGGTAAGCGTCTATCTTTCATGACATCAGATACAGGAAAACTCATTTTACGGCCTCTTCGAATACTAGATGATTTCAATTTTTCTAAAGTAACCTAATAAATTACATATATAATTAATAATCAAGATTAAAACAGAAGTTGAATATAAAAATACTACTTAAAGAAATTAAATATATAATGGAAAATACACCTTAAAATAACAGACATTTTTCAATTAATTTTAGAATGATATGTTTGTTTGTAACAATTAACTGTCTATTTTGCAATGGTAATTTTAGAGAAATAAAATAAAAGATATAAAATCATTCATTAGAATCTTTTGGAAACTGTTTATTACAATAATTTGTAAATTGTATATCTTAATAGAGATATTTTTAGAATATCAATAACTATAACTAGGAAAAAAAATTGTATAAAGAGTATAAATTGAATAATTTCCTACAAGCCAAAATAAGTTATTAAATTTCACATATTCATGAAACAAATTTGCTTTTTTCCTTAACATGCACTACAATAACTTACTATATATATATATATATATATATATATATATATATATATATAAAAATATCAACTCCATGAAAATAAATTTACTTTAACCTACAGATGAATTCAATTTTTGAATGGAAATTTGTACTAATAATGTGTTAAATTAATAAAATAAATTTTATGAAACAATTTATTAGAAAGCTATTTTTCTCTTATTTTTTAATAAGAGACAGTATATCTACTGCTTAAATGGAAAAATAAAACTGAAATTTAGTAAGAGATACATTAAAAGGTTATATTTAGACCATTTTTCCATTAAAACAAAAATTATATTGTTTCTCTTGCAAAAATGTATTAAATAAAAAATTAAACTCAAGAAAAACATATTTTTCACATACTAATTCTTTAAGCCAACTTTCTAGAGGTCTTTGTTGAGCAATTTCCACTTTAACTTCATCATCCCGCTTAAACGTATGTTCTTTAGTATCAATAAGCAACATACGACCAGGTCGCAAACGTCCCTATCAATAAATGTATAGTTAAATATTTAGTAAATCAAGAGTATAACAGAGTAACAAAAATTATGTTCAATTAAAAAAGTAGCAGACCTTTAATTTAATATTTTCGTTTGGTATGTCCAAAACTCCAACTTCACTGGCCATTATAACATGATCATCCATAGTAATATAATAACGAGATGGACGCAAGCCATTACGATCGAGAATGGCACCAACATACCGACCATCAGTAAATGTTACCAAAGCTAAGACCAATTTAAAATTTATAATTAATTATAATACATTCAAAAATATGTTTAACTGATAAAACTAAAAAAAGAAAATTAAATTTCAACTTAAAGAAAAATCATCAAATTAGTACTACATTCATACTTAATCACACAAATAATAAAAATAAGCCTTTTTTAAGTAAAACGCATCTTATGTTTAACTTGAACTCTGAATATCTTAATAAAGAAGCACTAAAGTACTAAGCTTCATCCACAAATAGAATTTGTATATTACAGATTTACTTGTATAGTATATCAATTTTTTATTAGATTTCTTGAATTGAAAGTGCATTTTTAAAAACAAAGAAACATATATTAAAAAATCTAAATTTCTGACTATCTTTATAGAAGATTATTAATTATAAGGATATTTATAATAAAATTGATACATTTAATTTTAAAATTAATTTTTAGGAATTTGAGTATTTCTAGTAAAATATATAAAATTATAATTTTTAATCAATTAAATAAAATATGTGAAATTTTTAATAATTTAAATAACATTAGAAGACAAAATAAATGGGTAAAAATAGTTTACTAAACATTAATATACCAATAAACTTTATTAAACATAGTTTGGATTTTGGATACTTCAGCATTGCTTATAAAAGTTAAAAAAGTAATAGTTGTTAACTACAAAGTATTCACCCAAGCCTTGAATATTTTATAAGAAACTCAAAATTATCAATAATGTTTACATTTAGTCATTCACTTTCAATATTTAACTGAAATTTTCAAGGTTTTAAATTAAAAAATTAATTTTTTTTAAAAAAATGCTTATTTGTATTTATACACTGTTTATCTTCAATTTTATACTGGCAATTTTGTATATATTTTTCTTGCTTATTGTTTGCGGTATAATTTTGTTATGTCTTAATTTTGACTATTGTCTTTAGCCATTGAAGTAAACCATATTTTGAGCCAATGTAGTCAATACCCCCTGATGAAGATAACTATATTTGTACTTTATATTCTAGTTTTTCATTTTGTTCCATTTATGAAATTAAATTTCAATTTAAATAAGATTTTAGAACTTTTCCTTTTAATGTTTTTCTTATATATATACTGAAAGTATATAATTTCTAGTATATATATATATATATTTGGTTATTCTACTGGAGGGAATGAATTGCTGAGTTTTCACTGAGTGAATTGCAAATCCTTTATTTAATTTGTATTTATTACTCCTCTTCCTAACTTGAATTACATGAAATATTTCCAACTTTGTATTATATATATGTGTGTGTATGTACATATACAATTCTCTCCAAAAATTGCATTTTCAAACTTTTCTATAATTTGAAATATACAATTTCATTTATCATGTACTATTTCATTATTTTTTAATATTTCATTATTGTTAAAAAAAATGTATCATACCTGGTCCATCCCATGGTTCCATGACACATGAACTCCATTGGTAGAATCGTTTTTTGTCGATATTCATTAATTCATCTTTTTGCCAAGCTGCAGGAAGCATAGTTATTACAGCCTAAATGTTAAATTATTATTAAAAAATCAAATATTTAACAAAATGTATAGTAAACTATAAAATTTAATATTAACTGGAGAAAAACTAAAAAAAGGTTATTTTTTCACCATAAAAAATAATATTACTACTTGCTATTATTATGTAAATGGAAAAATTAAGAAATAAATAATTCTATTATAACAAAGAAAAAATATTATGTATAAATAGTCAGATAGAGAGAAATATATTTCTCTTTCGCATAAAATATAACCCATAAACAAGGAAAATTTCTCATTGAACAAATATGAAAATTTGAGTAGATATTATACTATCTTAAGTACAATTTAATCAATTATGAAATTTCATAAATGTAAATAATAATTATTAACTAATGTTTTGTTTATTCCAAAAGTTTATTTAAAATTAAATTTACCTTTTTAATTTAAAGAAAAGACTTAAATATGCAATTTTTTACAAAAAAAGATATTCAACAATGTGTTCAACAAAGTAGGAAAAATTTTCATGTTAACAAGCTTTATCAAAGTAAATGCTGCAACACATTCTAATAATGGTTTTGTAAGAATAAAGTATACCCTATCATAGTAAATAAGACAAATTATTTCCTTGTTTTCAAAAATTTGGTTTCAATATAGGTAATCTTACAAGTATGAAAATTTTGCTATTTATTAAATTTCTTAGAAAACATTTATAAATTTTATATATATTATTTCATACAAAAGTCACAATTCTTTAAATACATTAAAATAATAAACTTAATATAAAAATTCAATGATTGGACATATTATTAATTTTTTTTTACTTTAAATTGTGTTTAATGACAGTTATAAATATAAAAGTAACAATTGTAAAAATATTACTAGAAAGTTTTAAATTAATAAAGAAAAATGTTAAATTATAGCTGAAAAATTTAACTCATTCAAAAAATTTTGAAAAGAGTAAATTTAATAACTAGTTATTATTAACAAATATTAATTCACTATAATAATGTACTCATTTTATAAGTAATTAACTGTGAAAGGAAAGACAGATATAATATTTGTTTCAATTAATAATTTAAACTTCCATTTTGTACAAGTGAAAATAATTGCACATTTATAACTCAAATCCCAAATTATTAAAAATATTCAATTTATAAAAATTAGCAAAATAATTTTCTTCCATTTATTTACTTCTCAATAATAAATAATTCCCAGTTCTATAGCTATTCTTTATTTTCTTTTTTTTCCCCCAAAATAAGTTATTAGTTTTCTTTAAAAATATTATTTTCATTAATTAAAACTGAAAATATCGAAAGCATCAATAAATCATAAAATTCTAAATAAAAAATTCTATTTATTTACTTCAGGCAATGAGCGATTCCCAGCCATAACTAGAAACTGTAAAACATTGTCCAAACTACCAGAATCAGACATATTTGGTTCAACAACTGGAAATATTTTTTTCAGATCTTCATTATAAATTGAGCTTTTCATTACACCTTCTCGTGCTCTCATGAGATTTACATTACCCCGTAATGTATTAATTTCCCCATTGTGAGCTAAATATCTTTTAATGATAAAAAGGAGCATTAGTGTATTTTTATTAACTTATTTACATATATTACATGATTTTCATTTCTACAGCAAATCATATGTTAAAATTAAGTATATTTATTACTAAAAATGATACTTAACTATAAGCAACTTATAAATAAAATTTCATAGTATGTTAGAATTTAAATTAGTTTTATTGCCTATGTATTGTAAAATCCAAATTCAATAAATGTAAAATTATCATAAATGTTGATAAGTAAATTTTCTGAATTATTCAACTATAAAAAAATTTAATTTTTGAATATTTTTTTAAAATATTCAAATTTTGTTATTGTAAATATATCATTTTATTTTAAAAATATTTCAAAAAGCAAATAATATAAGAGTTGTTATAAAATAACAGATAATGAATATAAATTATTTGGAAAAAATATTAGTTGAAAAATAAATTAAATCAAATTTAAAGCTCAAAAATCTAAAATTTCTAAACTATTTAGTTCAGAACATTTTAAATATGAATTTTACAAATAAATCAATTTTATAAGGTTTTATAATTTCTTTTAAATAATGCAGACGATTTTCTAATTGACACTAAAATGGCAAAAGATTAATATTTTAAATGATAATGTATGAAGAATATATTTTTGCATAAATAAGATCAAGGAAATCGAAATAAGTATAATGCTGGATAAAACAAAATTTATATTTGACAGTTTTTATTTAAATAGAAGCAACACATATATTTGATATTCATTTGCAAAGTAAACTTCTTCCTTAAAAATGAATTATTTTTTTGTACAATATTAGTAGCAATTCTCTGACACTAAGAAATTCCAAAAACTCTCATTTATGAAATGTTATTTTCTGAAAATAATTTTGGTAGTGTAGGTGATTTGAATTCAATGTTTTGCTTATCCTGAATATAAATTCATTCAACATAAACACAAGTTCATAATTTCTTAAAAGCAGTTTGAGAAATAAATGTGGATTTAAGTTTATATCTAGTGGATTTTTTATATTTTATACATTGCGCCATTTATATATATATATATATATATATATATATATATATATATATACTTACTCTTGTCACACAGTAAAATTGAAATGCAATAACAATTTCAGTTTGAATTTAGTTTCTAGGAAATCCAATGAATGTAAACAAAAAAACTTTTAAATGTATCAAAAATAATACATATACATTAAAATTACAATGGGAATTACTTGCAAAACTAAAGATTATGTGGAGTAAATTTCTAATTTTCTGAAAATCTCTTGATGACACAATTTTCCCATTTCAAGAATTCCTAAATATTATATACAATTTTCTCTGTCTACAAATTATTCACACAGTGTAAAATGAAAAAGATTAATAAATTTAATAAAATACAATGAATGTTTCTTTTCAGAAAAACTAATATAATTGCAAAGATTTATAAAAAAAATTTGTCTACATTTCTTTTCTAAATTTTTAGTAAAATTAAAATGATGCAGAAAATTTAATAATCTACATACCTCAATGGATGAGCTCTGTCCCAAGTAGGGAATGTATTAGTAGAAAAACGAGCATGTACTATAGCAAGATAAGTTTTATATCTGTGATCTTTCAGATCTTCAAAATAAGACCACAGTTGAGTAGAAGTAAGCTGTCCCTAATATTAAGCAATGAATGCATAATAATTAATTTTCAAAAGAATTATTTTTGAAAAGAAGAAATTATATTCTTAAAGAAAAAATTATATTCTTACTTTGTAAACAATAGTTTCAGTTGACAAACTACAAATATAAAATCGACTAAAATATTTTTGCAATCGATGAGTTGCATTCTTTTGTAAGAGATAAACCTTCAATAAGAGAAAAAGTGGAAACATATAATTCAAGCAAATACTAATTTGTAACATAAATCATACCTTATTTTACTTAAATTAAATTACTCATATATTTAGTTAAAATTTGTATATAAAACAAATTAGAAATCATAAAAATTAATAAAAGATTATTAATATATAAATTTTAGAATTTATAAGAGATATAAATATTAGAATTAATAAAAAAATTAACTATCAAAAATTTATAATAATCAAACCTTCTCTTTGAAGATTTTTTCAGTAAAATTCTCAGATGTAATAAATATTTGTTGCATCAAAGGTTCAGTAGATTTTGAAACAGAACCAAGAGAGCTGTTATCTACTTCAATATTTCGCCAACACAGAACCTGTAAAAATATAAAAACAAACTATAAAACAAAAGAATTCAATTGTTGTTAAATATCCAAACATTTACTACAATCAGAAAATTTAAGTGCTTTATAGCAATTTAATGCCACAAATTAGGGATTTCAAGGTTAAAAAAAATCTGGTCTCTATTGTAAAATCTGTTTACACATTACAAGTGAAAGTAAAATTATCAAAAGAAATGTTACAAATGCAATTAAGGCCTGCTTTTTGTGTTGTTCCATGGTCATTTTTAACAAGATATCAAGAGACCAGTATCTATACTTTAAAATGAATTTTGTGAACCACATTATAAACATTCAATTCAAGGATTAGATTCAAGCCCACAAACATGCAAAAAAGAATAAGATGTTAAAAACTTAAACAGTCTACATTCTTATTTGTTGAAAAAGAAAAATTATATTAAAAAAATATATAATTAGAATTGAATAGATACTTTTGTTTCAATAGAACATAAAATATAAGTCAAATATATCTAATTATTTTCATCCATGAAAAAATATTCATCTACAAAAGACAATATATTTTATTATTATAAAGCTTGATAAATGAAAAATTTTGTTGATATATATATAAATATTGAACAAACTGATTAAAATAAATTAGTAGCTGAAGCAAATTGAACTGTATAATATATTTAGATATTCTAGAATTCCTAGAAAAAAATTAGATAAAATTGATTAGAAGATAATAATTTTTAAATCGTTTGCCAATTTTAAAGTTTACTCCAGAAGTTTAAAATTAAAGGAAACTATAAAAATATTAAAAGATGCTGTTTAGCAGCCCATACATATTATTTCAGACAAATGCCTACCTTCAAATATTAAAAATAGGAATAACATGAGAAAAGGTTATAAATTAAAATTTGTTAACCTTACAGAAATATTTTCTGTATTGTATCAACAATGAGGATCCAATAAATATTTAGCATTCAAGTATATATAACTTCATTTTTTAAAGTGTATAAGTAAATTCAATGTGTACATTTTTCAAAGTTTATAACCTAAATAATTGTATTTCTAATTAAATTAAAATTAAATTATCAACATTCAAAGCAAACTCTATAAAGTAACAAAATATAAATATATTCAAATTGAGAAATACTTTGCATTTAAAAATTCTTAAAAAATATATGAAAAAAATTTAGAAACAAAACTTTTAACCATATCAGATCAAATAATGATTGTAAATGAATCAGAGAACAAAATTTTTCTTACAAAAAAAATAATAATCAAAATGTGAAATATTTATTTTTTTGTCTTTTTAGAAAACATTGTCCTAAAAGATTAACATTTAAAGATAGAGCTATGGCAACATTAAAGTAATGATATTTGCAAATAAAACAGTTTAAAATGCTTTGTGAAATTAAAATATTAATTTAATGCTTTGTAAGAGACATAAATAAAACATTGCTATCGCAATTCATAGTTAATTTCAATTTGTAAAAAAAGTCAAAGCATGCAAAATTTAATTTTTTCAATCATGGGTCAGTATAATAGGAGAAATATTTAATAATTGGAAACAAAACGAAAAATGTCAAAATTCTTTGATTCCAAATTCAAATGAAAACAATGTTTAAAAAATAAACATAAATAAAAATAAGAAAATAAACATTATTTCTGGAATAAGTTACAGAAAAAAATTTTAAACATAATTGGAAAGTGGTAATAAAAGAAAATTTATTGTTAAACAGAGTTCTTTTCCAGAACAAATTAAATAATTTACTTTGAATTTCTTTTTATCTACCTATCAATGTAGTGTATGTGTATTTATAATTATAAACATATGAATGATAAGTGATGAGAAATTAAGAAACAAGTTTTTAAAGTAATAAGCTTAAAAACAAACATAATTTTAAAGATAAAAACCTTTTTTTTTTTTTTAGAAAACAAACAATCGTTAATATACTGTCAACAAATACAAAACTTTTAATAATGATTTCAAAAATCAAGTTTCATACTAAATATATATGTTAAGATTGTTCTGTCATATTGGCTCTTGAAGGCTCAACCTGTATTTAGTGCAGAAAATTACAATTTTAAATATAAGCATAACTCCAATTCCAATAAATACAAATAAATTCCGAATTCAATATTAAATTTACTCATTTTATATTACTGAACACAGCCTATGTTATCAGCAATTTATAAATCAAGAAAATAAAGAACTAAGTTTATAAAATATTCTACAAATGGTAATTAATATGCTCTTTAAAAATTATTAAGACAATTTTAACTTTAAATGAGGTAGAAAGTTAGCCTTAAAATACATAAAGCATAATATCAATCTCACATAAAACTATACATATTCATTAAATTTAATCAAAATAAATTCAACTTGTTATAATCCAGAAAATCTTTTTTTTTTTTTTTTTTTTTTTTTTTTTTTTTTTTTAAGCAAAAATTTAGAATGAAAAATCAAAACAAACAGATATATATCAAAACAAGTTACATCATAGATGAAGATTGTGTCCAAATTATTTTTAACCATTAGATTATATTTTTATTTCAGTTTAATGATTATTAGGTTGCTTCTGTACATTAAAAAAATTTCTACTTTTTAGAAACATTTTTACTATAATTTCAAATAAATTATATATATTTAAAACAAAAATAAGTAATTTATTAAGATAATTGAATTATAAAAACTCAAATCTAAAAGTAAAAAATTCAGTGATGAAAAAGCTTGTGAATAAATAATGAAAGATGGTTTGAACAACAATAATTCAGCACTGCCACTGAAAATAACATAATTATTCAAAATATTTCTGAATTCTTAATTTTTATTTAAAATGTTATAAATTTATCAACAAATTATAATTGAAAAAATTAAAACTTGCACCAAAATCAAGCAAAATAAATAGAAGACATTTTCAAAGGAAAATAACTAAAACTCAATAATAATGAAGTGATTAATTTCATGTCTAGCAAATACCATTTCATTCTATATTCTCAATTCATAACTACTTCATAATAGTTAACTTTTTTTATAAATGAATAAATGTATGCACTTATAAAACAGTCAGGTATAATTTTAAAAAAAGCACAATTTTCATAAGCAAAAGATAATAGTAATATTAAAAATATTATGTTACTTGTAAGCCAAACTCTTCAACTATTTTCTCAAAGTGATATTTCACACTTGTTTCTTCTGAAGATTCCATAAAAATAATACCGGTAGCATATTCTCCTTTAGGAGGAAGATTAACTCGCAAATCTTTTCTAAGATAACAGAAAAGAAGATTTGAATATTACAGTTTGCAAAATCTTTACAATATTTAATAAATTTAAATTTGACTAAAATAAACAAGGAAATAATAAGAAAAATTTTGCATAGAGGAAGAAATGCTTCTCATATGAAAACAAATTTGGTATAATATGAAAAAAATTGATAGTGAATTTGTAATCATTAGTATTTTACAATATTATAAAAAAAAATACTTAACTGAAATATTGTTGAATTCCAGTCAAAACCAGTAACATATAAAAATAAGCAAAAACATATTGTTCTCAGACTAATGCATAAGCAATTCAACTTTTTCAAAATACATGCATTCAAGAGCTTCATACAAACATGTGATTTTTTTAACACCAAACAATTGAAAAGAAAATAATTGAAAATGAATAACAATTTAATTTGATCTCTTTTCTTTTACAAAGTCCCTGTCTTATGAAATAAATGAAGCTTTTTCACTGATTTTTATCAAAAAAAAAAAAAAAAAAAAAAATTTAAGCTGATTTTTTTAATTTAAGCTGAAAAAGATTTAACTGAAAAAGATTTAACTGTTTAAATATGCATATTTACACATTAACTTTATATAATAGTATATTAAATACTTTTGTAATGATTTAATTTGTAAGGATGAATTTCTAAATTAAATGTTTAGCAATAAGCATAAGAACAACTCTTTCAAATAATAAGAAGTTCATTTTAAAACACTAGTATTATTTTATTTTAAAAAATGTAAAAAAAAAATTTCTGTAATGTATTTTTAAAAATACATTTCATATATAAATTAAAATTATTCATAGGTAGTCATTCATATCAATATATTTTCTGCTAGATGATTAGATGATTTAAAAACTAACATTTTTACTTATAAATATTGTTGGCTCAAAAAATTTTCAAATGATAACTATCTATTTAACAACCTTTCAATGATAAGATCTATCCTTTATTGACAATATTTGCTCACATTTAGAAAACTCATTTGTTGTGATCAAATCTAATAATTATTCTTCCAAATGCATTTCAGATCATGTCTAGTTTACAATATCAAATAATTTTAGAAATAATACTATATGATTAAAAAGAATAATGTACTATATGTAGAATTAAATATGATGAGACAGTTATTACCACATTGTTATGCTATGGCATATTTAATTTTAGTAATAATTTCAGTATCATTAATATTTTACTTAAGCGGCAATTTTTCTTCATTATTTTAATAAGTTATTAATAATTCAGTGTTATGTAGCAAGTTTTTTACATTTTTTTTAAAAATTTTAATTGAACAAAATTATAATATTCATTGAATAATACAATGAAAAAATCCCTACATTAAAGACTAAATATTGGAATTACAAATTGTTATTGATGTAAAAGATGTTGCATTTCACAGGAATAGAATAAAGAGTAGAATTAAGGGCTTCAAAACAGAAATATAATGGTACTGTTCAAAGTATGATCAACGCAGAACAAAAGATGACCAAGATTTATATCCATTGTGGCCCATACACAACATCATTCCAAATGATGATGATCAGTATAATGATATCATAAACATGCTTGCAATATGGATTTTTCATAATCCTGCCAAACATGAATGTGACTGTTACATTTTAAATGGAATCAGGATTCATTTGAAAATAAAACACATCATTTTTACTTCTAGGTTTGAAGTTGATTTCATTATTGAAAACGATCCTGAGTGTGAAGTAGCATCAAGGGTTGTTGAGCTTACACTGCTGCAGCAAATGTGATCATGATAATATTTTTAGTTGTTATGCAAATGGATCCCTGGTAGCACAGTAACTTTATGCAACTTCCTGTAACATCAGCAAACTGAAACATTACTTGCTACAGACAGGGATTTAGGAAGGTGACCATATTTTCCCTTATTGGGTTCCTGGAGCTACATGGGTTGGAATATGTTCACATTAATCTGTGATGTCCAAAGTCCTTTTGCTGGTGTGGCATGGGTGTGCAGAAAGCAGTGCAAACTCATGTGTGACCTTGTTACTTGACCATGATTCAAAATTGGAGGCATTTGGGGATAAATTAATATTCTAAACCTCTAATTTGTTTAGTACAGTCCAGAGAGATCCAGCACAGTGTTTCATAACCCAAACCCAGTGATTCCATATTTTAGAGACACATAAGATTTTGACTGTCCTAAGCAGTAATGCTGTAATTCTATAAATTACAGTCCTTGTAGGCTATAATTCAACCTTTATCAAAAAGATCTGTAGATAAGCTTCTTTTTCCCCAAAAAAATTATTGAATCTCTTTCCACAAGGCAAAAATGTTCAAATATAGTCCATGTATAAAAAGTCTGTTGTACAATTTCTTTATTTAAACATGCTGTAAGTGTCACTGTCTATTTTAAATTGTTCTGAAAAACTTATCATTTATGAAACACAGCATTTTTTTCAATGTTGCATAAATTTCAAGTATATTATGTATTACTTTCTTATAATAATTTTAACGAATAGCAGTTTAAATTTTAAAAAAATTTTGAATGTATAATTAGAGAACTTATTACAATTAATACACAAGTATAGCTAAGTATGTCAATCTCAAAAATGTAAAAATTACTCAAACTGAATAATATTCTTTGATGACTTTCCTACAAAAAACTTTACTTGCATTTGCATTCTTATTAGTGAAGTCACTTTCCCCAAACATTGATTATTTTTCTTTCAGCAATGCCATAAGTTCTGTTCAAAGGAAATGCAAAGCTTGCAGAAATAATGAGTATTATTTCTGGTAAAAAATTTTATACTATTTACCAGGCTGGTAATATACTTCATATGGAATACAGAAATATCAAAATCAGGAAAAGAACTAGAAAACCAGTCACATAAAATACAAACACATATAAGTTCAAATAATAAGAAAGGAAATGGGGCAAAAATTGTGATTTAAATCATGTATTTTATCTAAAAGATGCATTGAACATTATAATTTTGTGAGAACAAGATGTTTTATATTTCATTTTAAACATCTGCTATTTTAAAATATATAATTTAAAGGTAGAGAAATATTATATTTGCTAAAAAAATTTTATATCAAAGATTTACTGAAGGATACATGGCCAATTAAATGAATGTTTTCTTTTAGAAGAAATCCATAAATCTAAAACAATGATTTTTAAATATTTCTTTAAGATTCCTGTCATTGGTGCTTTGAATTAAAATTTCAGTATATTTTCCATAAATTTTCTAGTTAACAGTCTTAATCACAGAAATTTAATTTCACTTTTATTCACAGTCAACAGTTAAAAATCACAATCTGCGTCTAACATCTTGATAATAATCATAGTAAAATTAAGTTTAAAAAAAGTCCTTATTACTCGAAAAGAAACTTATTGTTATGCGATCAAAATTATTTTATCCATTCATTTTTGAATGAACTTACTATTCAAATAGAAAAAAAATTACAATAAAACATAGCAAATTGCAATTCTGAGAATTTTTCAATTTAAGCATTTTATTTTAAACACCACAAAAAATCTTTAAGAACCCTGAAATAACAATTCTAAATTTTGAATACATTAAAATGAGTGACATTATATAATGAATGTTATTTGTATATTTGCATTATAAGAAGATATTAATAAATATTAAATAATATGAAAGGTAATTTTTAACATAACTTGAAATATTTTTCAATAATATAAAATGAAACATAAGAATGAACTTTTTTTTAAATAAAAATGAAATAGATAAAAATAAAGATGTATTTATTTAGTGATCCAAATATATTTATTGAAGTGATAATAAACAAAACTTAAAATAAAATTAGAAATCATACAAGAAAAATTCTGGAAATATGAAATATGGGTTTGGGATGTTTAAAGTTAAAAGTAATATTATCTTTTTATATATAAAATAGTTTATAATAAATCTCATAAAAGTTTTTAAGCATTTTCCAAGTTACAAATCTTAAAAATAGGAGGATTTTAGCAAAATACAAAGTGTTTAATTTTTTAACAATAAAAAATTACCTAAATTTAAGAATTTATATAAATTTCTGATTAAAAAACATTAGTTGAGCCATTCATAAAGTAATTAGGAAAATTACTTACTGCAATCAGTTAAATGATTTATTTATTTATTTATCATTTTGTAATTTTCATAAATTTTAAAACCATATTTTAACAAAATATTTTGATTTTTCAAGAAAATACATTTTCAAAAACTAAATCTGGGTGAATCTTTATTTCTAATTTTAAAGATAAAACTATTTCCAAGAAAATTTAGAATGCATTTTGATCTGTAATTATGCATTATAATGTATGAAAGTATATAAAAGACAATCTTATATAAATATATAAAATTAAATAAAACCTAAGAACAAATTACCTAAATTGTCATAAATAGGTTGAGTATCTAATTTTAAACGATATATTCAAGTATTTATATTATAAGAATTAAACAAGAAAATTATATAAAAGTATATCTAATATAAAGAAGTAAATTATTTCAATAGAAAGATACTATTTGATAATACTGTATAAAGGAAGAAGTTTAAGAAAGTCATGGCAAAATTCATGTAAAATATGTGCCTTTGATTTTTCCAGATTATAAATTCTATCAATAACAAAAACATTCAGCCTTATATTCTACTAAGAACCTATGAAACCTAAATTTAAAAAATATTAAGTCACCTAGTTTAAAATAAATAAAGAAAAAATTAATGGGCAAGCATAATAGTCATAGTTTAAAAGAAATCACTCCTTTAAATTTCATTACTTTAAGCATGTCATATAAATTATAAAATATTATTAAAAATGAAGAAAAGTATTCGTAATTAATTAAACAAAATATTCAAAAGAAAATATAGAAAAATTTATAATAGAAAATATATAGAAAAATTCATACAAGAAATACAATGTACATGTTAAATTTGAAAATAAAAATCACCTCAAAGAAAGACGATAAAATTCATGAGGAATAGATGTCATGATTCCAGCACCATCACCAGTATTGTTATCACCAGCACGAGCACCTCGATGCTCGAGCCTTTTGGATATAGTTTCTGCATCTTGAATTAGCTTAATTTGAAAATGTTTATTTTGTTAGATTATATATATATATATATATATATATATATATATATATATATATTAAAACATACACTCAAATTTAAAACAAAAATATTTTACTATGGCAATATAATAATAAAACTTTATTTTTTAAATCAAAAATATTTTACACTAAGAATTTCCAATCATAAAAAGTTAATAATTTAATATTTTTCCTGGTGTATTTTATAAAATTAAATTTCTGGACACAGAAATCACTTTTCCATTTTTAACATAATCTTCTGCAAGAAAGATAAAAATAAGATTTTAACTATAGATTAATATTATTAATATAAACATTTTTACATGGATAAACTTTACTAGGAATTATAAGTTCTAAATCAAGACTCTTTTATAAATTTATAGGACAAAATTAATATTAGAAGGATTTTAAATTCTTAAAACAGATAATAAATACATTATTTTTATCAAACAAGACAATTCACAGTATAATCAAGATCTTATAAATATTTGTAATGCATTGAGTAATTGTTTTTCACAAAAAGGAAATCAAAATCTTATTTAACTTTAAAAACATTATAATTTTTCATTTTTTTTTTCTGTTTACAATGAATGCAATATAATTGTATGATATGTCATGAATTTAAATCATAAATAAAGGTGCATTGCAAGTAAATATTTATATAAACATATATACATATATGCAGTGGATAAACTATTCAGTAGTTGATGACATTATTTCATATGTTTTGTTTTTAGTCAGAAGGAGCTCAAGAAATGCAAGAGCTTTTTGAGCAAGTGACAGTATACCAAGAAATTAAGATGCTGTGCTACATTGCCTTTGATTAGCAGCAAGATGGCTGCTTCTTTCCCCATAATAAATTTCATATTAATAGAACTAAGATGATTAATTGTAAATATGCCTTCATTGAATATTTGCAAATATTAAGTTTTATTTAAATGTAGTCTAAACAGAATAGTTATTTTATTAAAATACACCTTGGTCACTCTCCTTCTCATACATAGATATATATCATAAAACTATATTTCTTAAAATTATTCAATAGTTATTTATTTTTAAGACATCTAATAAGCACAAAATTAACAAAAAAGAAAGGTCAACTAAAACTGTCCTACTATTTGATACTATTCATTAAAGAAATTTTTTAATCATTGAACACTCACTTCCAATTATGATGATCCATTATCACATTCTAATAAATTTTTAAAACATGAATTTCCCAGCATTAATTGCAAAAAAACTTAGAAAATTCAAATAAGCAAAAAATTTAATTTTTGATACAAAAACCAAGAACATATTTGTTAAAATAATTTACTTGTATAAAATTCCTTCAAGTGAAGATTTGGTTTGTCTCTCAAGTATCCTTTTTTCCCTAATATTTTCAGCATGAATTTGAGGATAAAGTATATATTTATATAAAAAAAAAGCCAATAGATATAAATATCCAGATGCATTAAATCAAACTTAGAAACTAAAGACTGATATGTAAAATTATACTATAAAACAGAATACATTCATAAAAGTCTGTACTTTGTGTGAAGGAACTCCTTTGAGATTAACAACAAAGCCAACTCCACAAGCCTCTTTTTCTAGTTGTGGATCATACAAGCCTTGTTTTTCAGGTAAATTCCATGGCTTCATTATGAAAAGTATTAAATCCTGAAATATATATATTTTCATAAAAATTAACATTAAGTACAACATATAAACAGAACTATATATAAAATATAGATATAAAAATTATAATTCACTATTTATGTGCAATAAAAACAAGTCAGATTTCTCTCATATTTTAAACTGTAAGAAACTCATAAATTGAAAGAAGAAACATATCAAGTAATGTGATGCCAAAATGTGGCAAACCACTAGTTGATGAAGACACTATTGAAAAGGATAGTGCTCTTCTGGGTTCACCTAATTATGCATGTCTATTAAAGTGAATGATTGAGAGTTTTCATAGTTTCATCCCTTGCAAAGTATAAATAAGGACCATTATAAATGGAAATTTTCTAAGGAAGGTAATTCATGCAATGGATATTAAATTGCATGTTCATTATATAATGCTTAAGCAATTAGCCTGTTCACAATGCAATATCAAAACTTCTTGATGTATTTATTTACTGCCCTTAAATAGATTTCTTAATAACTTTTGATTTAAAAAAAACATATAGTTAAAAAGTATATATAAGAGAGATAAGATTTTAAAAAAGTAAATATAAGATAATTTTTACATTTTTTAGAATGTCATTAAAA
>JAPDSC010165278.1:81386-105817 GCA_026290005.1 Latrodectus geometricus
GTAATTTTTTAAAGAAATGCTGGATTTCCATTATATTAGTTTATTAACTTTCAAATTAAATGACTGGTTTTATCGAAAATATTTATACATGTAGTTATAAACTTTCAATGTTTATAAATAATTAAGAATGCAATGGTAATGTTAGAAATGTTGGTTTTAATAAAGGAAAGTTCGTTTGGATAAATTAGTTTTGAAATATCACTAAAATTTAAATTTTTGGAAAAAATAAAATCGCCAAAATATATCTGAAAACAAAAGGATATTGAAAAATAAAACTTCTCAAAATAATGTAAAAATTAATTAGCAAGTGTGCTAGAAAAATTTTAACCTTGTGGATTACCGCAGGTTTGAATAAAAATATTTTCACCGTTATAAATATAATTATAATATTGACCAAATTGTTCCAGTAATCAAAACTAATATTCAATAAGTCCCTGTAAACTTGATAATAAAAATACAGAACATCATTCAATTTATTAGGATTATTTGTTAAAAGATCTTTGAAATCAAAAAAATTAATATTATAAATAAAATTATTTGACAGAAAGTCCAAAACCCGTCTATTATTATCAATTATCCAACTAGCTTTAGATTTAACAATGTGTTCCAGAATTATTTTAAGAAATTTTTTATTATTTTAAGAATCGTTGATGATATAAAAGCATTGAATATATGACAAGAAACCCGAAAAGACTTAATTTTCACTTTAATTATACTTTAATTTTTATTCTACATTAAAAATTATGAACTACTTTAACTTCTTAATTTAACTATTTGAAACCGTATTAATCTTATATATATTCAGGCTTGCATTGAATTTAAATAAATTATAAATGAAAGTGTGTTCGAATCCCACCTCCAGTTTGGCTGTGAAGTGGCCGTTGAGAAACAAATATCTGTGCAAGGGTATGTTTTTTCAGTCAATAAATGTATAACTTTCAAAGATATTTTTAATTTTTTCAACGCAGAAAAATAATAATGTCCGATTTCATTACATTAATTTGGAATGATTTCTTTCGAGTTAAAATATCTGTTTATTAATGTGAAATGAATGTGAAATAACTAGTTAAAATTAACTATCAAGACATTTTTTATGGGTATTTAAACATAAAAAAGGGGTTAAAACATTTTATACATTGATCTTTTAACTTTGGAAAAAAGAATTTTTCAACACAAAGTACTAAATATGAAGGCAGCAAAATTATTTCCGAAACAGCTAGATTACTAATTATGAAACGGCTCACATAAAAATTATTTCCGAAATTTATTAAAGAATGAGACTTGTGAATTATTTACACACTTCCATTTTATTCAAAACGAAACTTTTTATAGGTTATAGATCAGGGGTGGCCATGACGTCGACTGGTAGACCGCGAAGACATTTTAGGTAGTCCAAGCAACCATCCCGATAATCTCGGATATTAACAATTTAATTTATGACTTATGACATAGAATCAATGAATTATTTAAAATAAAAATTTACTGCAGAGCATATTTAGCGATACTGATTTTTGGAAAACAATTTTTGAGGAAACGTTTCCAAATATTTACACATTGATTTTGTAATTGAAATCATACTTTGGATCGAGGTACCTTTGCGAATCTGCTTTTTCAACCATGAACAAAAAAAAAACAAACATTGGTCGCATTTAACAGATGAACATTTAATTTCGTGTTTGTGCTTTGCAAAAAGCCCATACCAACCACAATTTGATATACTTGTCACAGATATACAGTGTCAAATTTCAACTAAACGAAGTGAATAGGATGGTCAGTTTTGTATATATGAATACTTTGATTATTTTCGTCAATAAATTTTATTTTGTAAATATTAATATAATTTTTAAAAATTTGTATTTATAAAATTTGGAATTATGTATTTTTTTAGAAAAAATACATAATTTACCATTTTTTCTTGTTACCGAAAATAAATATGTACGTTAATTTAGTTCTACCATTGGTAGACCTCCTTCGATTTTTAAATGTGGAGTAGACCACATTTAAAAATCCCAAAAGTTTGGCCACTACTGTTATAGATGTTTCCTATTTATTATAAAAATATTAATTTTAAAGATTTCATAAAAAAATATTTCAGTTTTTTAATTATATTCTGACCTGTTTTCATTATATTATAGTTAAATTACGATTAAAATTCACATTTTTTTTATTTATAAAACAAAATATAAATATAAAATATTAAGAATGCATTGTTTTTTAAATAAAAAGAGTTAATCTCTAATAAGAAAATTAATACCTTGTCAAAAAATATTTCATTACATTAAAAGTTTTATAACACTTTAGAACACACTCTTTAGAAACTGTATACATAAAAAATTAATGTTAACTCAAATTTTAATGAGGATGAAATAAAAATACGCACCCACAATTGTGAGGATGGAAATAAAATATTGTCCTCATTTTTCAAGGAATACAACAGTATTCAGCGTAAAAATATAGAAATTTGGATTTGTAATTTTTTTTAAAAAATGCGTTTTTTAAGGATTTTTAGAATATTAAACATTTATACTCATTCTTTATTCTATAGCAAAATTTTCTTCACACCAGAGATTACAAATGAAAAGGATTAAAAGTTTAGAGACTGAAATATTTATGAGAAGTAGTTTCTATATTTGGAGCAACATAATTGCCCGAAAGTAACTATAGAATATATATTCTTCTATATATAGAATCTATATACTCTATTATTCTTCAATTTTCATGGGGGGGGAACACCCTCCCCATAAATAATGAATAATAATATAATAATAATATTCACACAATTTTTTTTAATTCTATTATTTAAATTACTTTTAATTCTATTTTATTATAATTTATTATTTTTATTTTCCAATAATGTAGGAAGAAGAATTCATACAAGAAGCAGTTAAAATAATTAAAGATGATAAATTAAAATTATTATCTTTAATTAATATGTAAATAGTATTGAAATAAAAAAAACTTTATTTTATTACTAAAATTGGTTTTAATATATTTTTCAAAAATTAATACAAAGAATTTTATGCCAGAATTTACTGTGAAAATATGTATGGGTTAACTAATTATATTAAAATCTGTATTTTATGATACATAAAAAAAAAAATAAATAAATAAATAAAATAAAATAAAAAAAAAATCCATGTACAATGATAGTGTGATTATTCCTTTAATGCTAATGTATTCCCTCGTGTTATTTACCCCATTTTAGAAAACATAAAAAAAAAGCTTGATATATATCATGTATTTGTTATTCCACTGCAATTTTGGTATTTTTCTTCTTTACTTACATTATTAATATTTGAAGTAAAAAAAGTTATTACTTTTGGCGATCAGAATATATTTTAGTATACATTGTATATAATATACACTAAACTGAAAATTTTGATACCTACAATAATTTCATGGGATTTCTATTTTTTGTTTTTCACTAATAATTTTATTTAGAATTGTAGTGATCCCTTTCTCACGTCCTTAATTAGTAACGGAAATGGCGTTTCCAATTCTTAGCCCATCTGGGCAGGGTGAATAAATTCCCACGCACAGTTCGGACAGGAAATACATTCCGACCCCCTTTTTCTCTTGGCGAAAGCAGGCGCCAGGGGAAACGTGATATACCAGTTACCAGGAAATAAAGTATTGTCCTCATTTTTCAAGGAATACAACAGTATTCAGCGTAAAAATTTTTTTAATTAAAATCTAGAAATTTGTATTTGTAATTTTTTTTAAAAAAATGCATTTTTTAAGGATTTTAAGAATATCAAAATTTTATGCTCATTCATTACGGAAAAGAAGGTATAATTTAATTAACAGTAAAATTGAAATATAGTAAAATAAGCACTAGTCAAATAATTTTAAAAATTATTTGACTAGTGTTATTTATAAAATCCTATTTATAAAATCACATTTTATAAATAGGGGCGAGAAATCAAATCAAATTACATCGTGAAATTAGTTTTTGAAATCAAAAAGAGTAATTAGATATTAAAATTAGAAAAATGTAATATGATCAGAAAAATCAGTCTTAGAATGTAAGTTTATTTCTAGATCAATAAAACAGTCCAAATACGCAGTGTATTTGAAGAGTCTTTGAACAGCTGGCAATTATGTGGCTATTATCAATGCGTGGTCAAAGTACTTTCGAAAGGATGCACTTTGACCGTAATAATTGAATGGCAGTACCATATTTTTTACTCCAGATGGTCTCTGGTTCGATTCCCTTCACTGTTGAACACGAACATGAATATTTTTGCATGCACGTCTTTCTTATGTTCAATTATGAATTTTTCTAGTTTTCTTCTAATTGAGGGACGAAATAAATTTCCACACTTGATATCTTCACATTTTGCTATGCCACTGTCTAATTGACAGGATAATGTACAGGGGAATGTGTGAACTTTTTATTCTAAAAGAAAATACAATGAACTAAGCTTCATTCTATTAGAAATCTTCATGAACTTTTGTACAACATTGCACTCATTTATTATAATTATTATTTTTACATGTTGAAAGATTAATTTAGCTTAAAATGTACATAGGAGAATACTTCCAACCACAATGCAAAAATAAGTGAATATTTGACTGTACAGAAATTAAAAATTTCCGGCAAAATTATTTAAATTGTCTAAATAGCAAAATTTTCATTACATCAGAGATTACAAATGAAAATGATTAAAAGTTAAGATATTGAAATATTTATGAGAAGTAGTTACTATATTTGGAGCAAAATTATTGCCTGAAAATAACTATAGAATATATATTCTTCTATATATAGAATCTATTAATTTTCATTTTTGATGGGGAGGGGAACACCCTCCCCATAAATAATAAAATAATAATAATAATATTCACACAATTTTTTTTTAAATTCTATTATTTAAATTATTTTTAATTCTATTTTATTATAATTTATTTCTTTATTTTCCAATAATGTAGAGAGAAGAGTTCATACAAGAAGCCGTTAAAAATAATTAAAGATGATAAATTAAAATTATCATCTTTAGTTAATATGTAAATAGTATTGAAATAAAAAAAAACTTTATTTTATTACTAAAATTGGTTTTAATATATTTTTCAAAAATTAAAACAAAGAATTTTATGCCAGAATTTACTATGAAAATATGTATGTGTGATATATTATTTATGATACAAAAAAATTAATTATAATAAAATCTGTATTTTATGATACAAAAAAAAAAAAATCCATGTACAATTATAGTGTGATTATTCCTTTAATGCTAATGTATTCCCTCGTGTTATTTACCCCATTTTAGAAAACATAAAATAAGCTTGATATATATCACATATTTGTTATCCCACTGCAGTTTTGGTTTTTTTCTTCTTTACTTACATTATTAATATTTGAAATAAAAAAAGTTATTACTTTTGGTGATCAGAATATATTTTAGTATACCTTGTATATAATATACACTATACTAAAAATTTTGAAAATTTAGATATCTATAATTTCCGTACAATTTCATGGGATTTCTATATTTTGTTTTTCACTAATAATTTTATTTAGTATACATACATACATATTCTAAGTAATCTGAAAATAAAAACTAAAAATTTCTAATTAATTTATCAAACATTTCTGAGAAGTTCCATTGTTAAACTTTTTATCACAACTTCTTCCGTTTTTGTTAAATTTTTTTAACATCTGACAGTTATAAATATTTGATTCTTAATCAATGTAAAATGTTTCTTATAAGATCACTGTTTAGATAATACTTTGAACTCAATTCAAATTTCATTAAAAAAAAAATATATAATAATGTGTACCTCAAATAGAGCTACAAATTATTATTATTATTTTTTTTTTTTTTTTTTAACGAAATTTGACTTGCATTTAAAGTATTATCTAAGTATTGATCTAATAATATTAATTTTGCGACGTTTAATAAAGTACAATTCATAATAAATTTGTAAGAAATTTTATTATAGTATCTGATTTTACTGAGAAAATAAAGTATGTTTTATCTTAAACATTTAATATTTTTTAATTGTGTAGTACGTTAAAATTGCGCTAGTTTAGATTAAAGTTACTATCGTTCTGAAAAGACATTAATGTTAAAATTAACTGAATGTCTGAAACTTAAATGATAGTTTTTAATAATAAATCTAGCTTGATTAATTTCAATTATTTAACAGCAGCTATAAAGCTGGAGTTTAATTTAAGATTCAGAAATGTTTATTAATGTATCCATAATCTCCAGCAAAGAATTAAATCTTATTTAAACTGATTGGAAAAATGGAAAACTGTTCCACACAATAAAATAATATTCATAAAAGAGTATTAATTGCTGAAATAATTTAAATAATTTCTGATCCTCATATTTTAAAAGTAATTGCAAAAAATTAGTAATGCATAATGGTGGTAAGTTACATCAATCTTTATACCATAAATATTTATAAAAAAAAACTAGAAATGGGAAAATAAATATAAATTTAATTATGCTTAAATTTTTTTCTGTAAAGTAATTCTTCATTTTCTCCCACGTTTTTCTTTCCATCCCTATTTTACATTCAAGTTAAGATGAAAAACTGCTGTTAAGAGTTTAGTTTGACCACGCCTTTCATTTCTATTTACATTTAAGTTAAGATGAAACACTGCTTTTAAGATTTAAACTTAACCACGCCTCTCTAAGTGCTTAGCTTTAAGGTTTACTATACATAGGTATCGGCAGTGATTGTGCCAATAGTATATCTTGGCGAAGCAGTTTGAGCCACAGAACAAGTTACGGAAGTGTTCCCTTTCAAGGCATAAATAATGACTAAAAAATAAAATAAATTCAAGATATCAAAATGTTACTATCTTATAATGATGCTGCAAAGTAATAGCCTGAATTTAATCTCTAAAACATGGAAGAAATTAAAAGCGTACACCAGAAATTTTGACTAACCGAAAATAGCTGTATCTTAAAATGTTAATGTATAAAAGAATGAACCTACAAAAATGTTTATAAAAATAGCAAAAATCCATTATAAGTTAATCAAAATTTGATTACATGAAAATTGTTTAAAATAAAATACGAAAGAAAATGAGAGAAAAATATCTTTACAAATAAAATTATCATTACCTCGTTTTTGAAATTTTTTGAAGAAGGAAATATTCACAAGCATTTGGTTGAGAAATTTATTCTCGCAAAGGATAACTGCGTCATACATTCTGAAAAGAGTACTTCAAAGATAATTAAATCTGATATATAAAAGGTAAGAAAAGTAAAATCAGTTGTAGATAAATTTCACAATCAATTCACTTTTATCAGTTCAAAGATACATTAATAAGAATTCGCTACTCTTTGTGAATGAACCCGTTTTATCTTTACTTTTACAATAAACGATAAAAAAATGTTAAATAATTCTATGAAAGCAAAAATAAAGAATACTAATAATAGCATCTAATAATTTATTATAAAATAAATGATTATGTCAGAAATCGTTTTTAAAAACTAATTTTTAAATAGTTCAAACATATAACTATACAAATTACATTTACAACAGCACAATTGTTCGAAACCAGCGCTCTTTGTTTAGACAACACGGAATTGTGGTGTTTCGGTATCGCTATCGTCAGAATCCTCGATTTAAAATAATTTCGATATATCAATTTGAATTAAATTTATTCTTCAGCACAAAATTTTACTTAGCTGACATTTGATTTGATTATTCGAATTAAAAGAAATAATTTAATAATAAGGAGTTAAAATCAAACTATGAAATGTTTGATTAATAAAAAAAAATATTAACAATGCAATAAATTTTGCATAAATATGTCTATCAAACCTGGCAACGTAATAATCACACTTCGCTACTTCTTGTTTTAATAGGTTTGGATTTCATTACTTTTTGTCGCTCATACATTAGTTTGCGAAAATTTATGTACTTTGTTTTTACGGTGGCTCTTTATATTTCTTACTCTTAATATATTAGAAAAAAGGAGTATTTTAATTTAAATCGAAAGGTTTGTTTTCTTTTCTATTTTACTTGTTTGGTTGTTGTGATCTTGAATTGTTTTTATATTGTCCTTTGGCACTTATTGTGACCTTTTTTTAGAATTGGCACACGGTATGTCGAAATTGTTGTTATTTTTTTCTAACGCAATTTAAGCGCTTTGTTTGTTTTCCACATTTGTACTTTCAGTGTTTTGAAAGAATGAAAACTGTATTAGTATATGATGTAGACTTTTCTATGCACTTTATCTTATACTGTTTTTTCGTTACAGTTTTGCAAATACTACAACAAAAGAAAGATTCTCGCAGTACTTTCCAATTTTTTTAAAGAAAAACTACTTGTTTGGTTTCTTATTGCTCTAATTACAGAATTCCTGGTAAGTTGTAAATTTTCTTCTATTTCTTAAATTGCTTACTAATTACTCTTTAAATTACTTGAAAAATAATATGTATTGATCAAATTCAGTTTTAATTTATTGTATCCACATGAATATTTAAATACCCACTCACATTGTATATTTTTATCAAAATTGCCATTTTATCCTTGTTTTAATTTATCTTTTTAGATTAATATATATATATATATATATATATATATATATATATTTTAATTTACAAGAAAATTGTAAAATTCTTTTACATTTTATTATTTAAAGTTAAACTCTTTTGTGGTCAAAGATTGCTGATTTGATGAAAAATTTTTTGGTAACTTAAATATATTATGTAATTTTGACAGGTATTTTTTATCTGGAATTACAACCTCATGTAGATTGTAATGTAAGTTTAATAAAGCAATTGTTAAATTGTATAAATGAATTTAATATACAGTTGTTCATATATATTTTTGCAAAAAGTGAAATATTTTGCAAAATTTTTTACACTATTTATTATTACTTTTTCAAAATATTTATTTGCACAAATAAAGATTGACCATGTTCTTTGGAGTGAAAAACTTCAAACTCAATCATTTTTAAATAACTAGGAATGAGTGTTGTGCTTTTGTACTCAACATGTATGTGTGTATTTTTGTTGAGGTGAGTCCTTTGAAATTTCCTCCAGTACTCTTTTTGTTAAAAAAAAAAAAAAAGTGATAATTTTTATTAATTTTTTTAAACTTTCCCATTACTGTTGTATTTCTAAATTTGTGGCAGCTAATGAAAATTCTTTCTGCAATCCATTGTAAATCCACAATTCTTTATAAAACTACTTTTTAATTAACATAATGTTAAATTTTTTTATCATTAAGTATTCATGATTAAAAAATTTAACTTCTTTTACTAACTCCTAGTAGGAATTAATTTAATTCTTACTAAGAGTAACAACTTTATTCTGTGAAATCTAACACAAAGTAATTGTGTTGAATTTCACAGCAGTTAACATTTCATTTTCTTATCTGATCATTCCCGGTTGAGCCTTAAAGAAACTTACTCTTATATTAGTTATTGGTTCAAATTACATAGATTTCAGATTATGAAATATTTCCTGTTGGTGAAATTTAATGATTTGTAACAATTTCTTGTATAATAATACCAATACATTCACTTATTATAATGTAATTGGTTCAAAACTTGATATTTCCCAAAATTTCTCAACAGTGCTGTCTTATGATATTGAAATTCGATCTGTCACTAATAATTTTATTGCAATTTTATGATAAAATAGAAATATTTAATAAAGATGTTTCATTTTTGCACTCAATAACAACTTTTCTATTTTGTAAGAAAATAATGTTATGTTAAAACTATAATAAATTTTTAAAAAAACTTTAACTCCTTATTTTATGAAACACTAAAATAAACATAATTTTTGTACCAAAAGAAATTCATATTTTTATGAAGGATTAATATAATTAATTTATGTTTTTTCCCCTTTTTTTCAAATGAATAATGAATTGTTTCATTTGAAATATAAAATGCGTAAAGTTAATCAGATATTTTTCAAACAATAAAAGTAGAATTGCATGCGAATTCAGACTTGGTGAAAGCATATTGCCTATCTTTAAATACTACAATGTTAAGTGATAAATCTTATCTCTTCAATTAAGTTTATAACATGGAAAAGCTCTTAGTTCTTTTCATTGTTATCTTCTGTAAACTTGATTTTGAAGGAGACACTAGATGTAATTTTACTTATTTTTTCAATTAGGTGTAGATAAATACAAAATTTCTTTTGAGCTAAGTTGGAGTACAAATAATTTTAATTCCCTGTTTCATTTTAATTTAACTTTTATCTGTGAATTTAAAACGTATTAGAACATTGTATCAAAAATAATTAGCAGATCTCTTTATAATCTGAAAATTATCTGTGACTTAAATTATTAAACTTTTCATGAATCTTAAATTGGATATTCTTTCAATTTTTTATATAAAAGTATTAATTAAAAGTGTTAATAAGAATCATTTTTGAATTCTTAAACAGATTTTACATGGTGTTTTCTAGAAAATAGTTTTCAAAATATTGTGCTATTTCTCTTTTAATTAGTATCAGATTTATTACATATTAAAATACAAAAATGTTTTCAAGATTAATCTTTATGGAATTTAATCATATATAGTTAACTACAGTATGATAAAATTATTAAAGCTACTCTTATAAATTTTGATTAATAGCAAGAATAACTCTTAGGTTTTAATTTAGATTTTGCTTCTAAGCTATTGATCAATTTTTTATAAAATAATTTTATCAATGAAAGGAGTTACGATATTTATTTTATGATGTATAACAAATTGTTGTACAGAATTGAAAAAATAATCAAGGCAATCCAAAAGAATACAACACAAACAAGTAGGCCTAAGGAAAACAAGTTTTCCAATATTAGCTTACAAAGGTGATAATTTTCTTCTGTTGTGAAAATGATTTATTGAGAATACTTTATTAAATAATTTATTCTCTTCAGGTCAGAATGTTTTCATTCTTTTTTAACAGTATATAAATATATAATATTTTATTAATTTGATTAATACATTAACTTATTTGCTGCCTCAGTTATTTACAATTGTACTTGGGGAATAAAGGAGAAATGGTCACTTGAAAGAAATCTCAATTGATTTGCTGGAGCAATGGTCTCCAACCCAAATATCGGCCCGATGTAATGGGGCGCGTAAAATATTCCGTGGTCGCAATGTCGTCCATTTTCTCATTCCAAATTAATACCACTAAAGGTGTTAGGAGTCAGGACTTGGATATTCTCTGGCTTCCTATCTCTAAATTGGAAGACCCAGATGATGCTACCATCTTTGAAACAAAGTTGTAATTCCATCCTCGTCGGGTGCTCTGTTCAAAAAATGGAAGACTCTCTTTCTGACTTCATTTGCCTAGTCAATGACGGGCGGGCTTGGCTTCACCAAATGTGATAAGTAACAAGAACAATAAATATCGGCGCACCGATGCAGGTCCATTGATTAAATCGTACTGGATTGCTCAAGGAACGTTAAATCATTTCCATTTTATTTATTGCAATGCATTTCTCTCAGATTTGTGAGACTTTCCATGAATGAGAAATCAACCGGAACCAGAGATGTCACCTAAAACCGTCATGCGCAAAAATATCGTGTTATCCAGGTAGTTTTAGGTTGCGTCTGAAATTGAGCGGCTGCAAGCAGCAATGTTGTAGCTTTAGCAAAGAGAAAGTGTGTATTACTCTTCTTCGTTCTTATATAATCACTCATGTTTAATTCTTGTTATTTGTGTATATTCTTTTTACCTCATTTTAATTACACGAAACCGTTGTCGTTCATAAATTTCCTAGGAAAAAAGTAAAAACCCAGTGAAGAAACAAAAGAAGAGCCTTCAACATCAAAAAAACATGTAAGTTTTAACAGATAAGTCTATGAGTCCTTCTTTAAGACATGTATTTATTAAAAAGGTGACTCCCCCACACCAAAAACCGTTTTAATTTGCTGCAACCAATCCTCTAACAGAGTAATGAAACTTTCAAAAAGTTTCACCTGTTGAACGCCGAGCGGCCTGTAATGAAAGAAACCCCTAAAATATTTAGCTTATGAAAATAAAAATAAAAAAAAATAATAAATAATAGGAAAATGGATAATGAAAGAAATTTATAAGGGCCATCCCATCAGTAAAGGCGAATCTACTGAGGGCATCATATTTAGTGGATTACTGTATACTAAGTCTAAAAACTATTAGTGAAAAATTTATCCTACCCTCCAATAAATACATTTACCTTGAGCTCCTAGAAGAAGCTACAGTGCAAGAGAAGCACGTATACTTTTGTCGTCTAGCATTGAAGAAATAATCAAATATATTGTGACAATTGTTGGAGAGGATTAAAACATACCCGCGTGATACGCGCTCTAGATTAATAAATCTATATATATCGAAAACAAAGTTATACGACGTATTTATATCTGTATCAGGGGGATGTGCAATGGGATTTCTAAGTTCACTAACTTTTCCAACAAAAAACCAAGGAATAATACTATTCATGTCACTGGATGATCATATATATCAGGGGTGGCCAAGTCGTCGACCGTAAAGATATTTTAGGTAGCCCGCGTGACCCTCCCAATAATGACCTCGGATATTAACAGTTTAATTTGTGATTTATGGCTTAGAATTAATTAATTATTTATAGTTAAACTTTTCTACAATTTACGCTTTAAGACCTAAAACAAATTGTGCAAAGTAATACAAGGAATTTGTCGTTTTACAATGGAGAATTAAATAGAAACAACTTGACAAAGTGGGATGCTCAGATTATAACCAGTAGCCAGCTTGATGATAGCGAAGCCGCGAATCGACTAGTCTACCCATCACACCAGCCACTTTAGTTTCAGTTCTCAGTTAATCGTTTTAAGCTGCAGGTCTCTCACTTCCTATCACACTGATACGATAGTTTGTTGACTGATACGATAATTCAACAACCCATCCAAAATGATTCAGCCAGGTACCAGTGGTGACATTACCAAAAGACACCGACCCACCCGAAGGTATACGGTGAAGGTACCAGTGGTAAGAGAAATAAAACATACCATTATCACAATGCTTGGGAAGATTGTCTTCTTTTTGTTATGGTGAAAAGAAATGTGTTTATCTCATTTGTAACTCAAATATGGCACTTCCATAAAAAGCAAACGTCGAAAGACATTTTAAAACCATGCACTTAAAATACGCTACAGACTTTCCAATCGGCAGTGAACTTCGAAAAGTTAAAGTGCATGAATTAAAATTGAATTTATATTTACAGCAATCATTATTTACGAGACCAAGCATCAAAGCTAAAACAGTAACATTAGTGTCGCTTAAAATTACGGGAGTTTTGATGAAACGAAAAAAAAAGAAAAAACACTCGAAGATAGAAAATTTATTTAAAAAAAAAAAAAAAACTTTCTGTAAAGCGGGAGAAGTGCTTTTCCACAATTTTAAAAATAAATTTGAAACAATATCGTCAATAAACAATATTCCTTTGTCGCGTAGCACTGTGATGCTTTAGACTGAAGCTATGAATAATAATTTGGAGGATTCATTAAATGACGATTTAAAAGCTTGTCAGTTTTTATCACTTCAATTTGATGAATTCACAAATATTAGTGACATTCCTCAGTTATGATTTTTGTGAAAATGGTTTTCGAAGGAATGACTTCAAAAGAAGAGTTATTAACTATAATTACATTGAAAGGACAAATGAGAGGTCAAGTCATCTACAATTCATTTCAAACTTTATTGATAAGACAGAATTTCTAATACATAAATTGGTCTCTATTACAACAGGTAGATCTCCAGCAATGATCGGGAATCAAATTAGTTTTATTGCCTTGGGAAATAGGAAATTCCCAGTTTTACCAGCTATTATAGTATTACACATCAACAGGTATTGTGTTCAAAATTACTTAAGTCTAATGATATAATGCAAATTGCTTTTAAAATCGTCAATTCAATTCGTTCAAGAAGTCTTCAAAGATGACAATTTCGACCGCTTTTGGAAGAAACTGAATCAAAGTACGGATATCTCTTATTGCACAGAGTCGTGAGGTGGCTAAGCCATGGAGCGATTTTAAAAATATTTCATATTCTGTTACCAGAAATAAAAAAAAAAATTCTACAAAAGAAAGAATAGCATTGTAGATAGGAAATAGCTCATGAAACTATCTTTTATCTGCGATATCACTGCAAAACTTAACGACTTAAAACTAAATCTACAAGGAAAGAATAAAATTAACAGACATGATGAGCAAGATTAAAACTTTCAAAATAACTATAAAAAGGTATGCTTCTAAATAATGAAAAAATGAATTGAGAAACTTCAAAAACATGGAGGAAGAGTGCATCCATAATCCAAACCGAGACTTCAAAGATTTCGTCGAAAACTTATATATTTTGTTTGAAGGATTTGAAAGAAGGTTCGTCGACTTAATTAGGTTGGAAGATATACTCAATTTTATGATATTTCCATTAAATGAAAATGTCAACATTGATGGAGTATCTGAAAAAATAAGACATTTAATAGATATCACTTCAGTCACAATCAAGGAAGAAATTATTAAATTAAGATGCGATATATTTCTTAAATCCAGAGCATTTAGCGATACAGATTTTTGGAAATTAATTTCTGAGGAAATGTTTCCAAATATTTACAAATTGATTTTGTATTTGAAATCATGCTTTGGATCGACATATCTTTGCGAATCTGCTTTTTCAACCATGAACGCAATAAAAACCAAACTTCGGTTGCGTTTAACAGATTTAATTTCGTGTTTACGCATTGCAATAAGCTCGCACTAGCCACAATATCATAAACTTGTCACAGATATACAATGTCAATTTCAACTAAACGCAGTGAATAGGATAATCACCTTTTGATATATGAATGTTTTAATTATTTTCGCCACTAAATTTTTATTTTCTAAATATTAATATAAATTTTTTTAGAAAAATTAGATAATTTATTTTTTCTAGTTACCGAAAATAAATATATAAACATGTACGTTACGTTAATTTAACTTGATAATTGGTAGACCGCCTTCGACTTTTTAAATGAGGAGTAGACCGCGGATCCCAAAAGTTTGGCCACCCCTGATATATATATCAAAACAATAAAATGCTTCTTTGTAATGGTATATGCACAGACTGGTTTAACTTCTTGGATTAAAAATGTTGCAGCTGAGAGGGAATTTACTCATTGCCTGATTCATATAAAACTGTCACACCAAAAGAAAGCATTGGAATTTAAATGCATTTTGAGTGATGTTAAAGTTATTAACCAAATCAAAACATCCCTGTACCTTGCCCAGTATTAAGGAAACTGCCAATTGCATACAGACCCTTAACTTTCTCGTGTTTGAGCAGCTTTGTGAAGAGATGGATGTATTCGAGCTCTGATCCTTTCTCTGATCTACTGAAATAAGCTGGTTATCTTGAGGAAAATTCGCTCATCAGAATATTGGATTACGAGAACCAGTGCAGATTTCTGTAAGAAAAGTCAACGCTGACTGCATTTCAGTGATAAAGTATGGTTGAAAAAATTGATTTAGTATTCAGCCTGATCAAAGAACTCAGTATGTGCTTTTTGAAGGAAAACGACAACTGTTTTCATTCAAGTTTTCAATTGACAACTATTTTCAATTCAAGTTAGCAAAGCAGCTACATTTAAAGCTAAGTTGTGAGGATGGCGCATGAATCGAAATATTATGGACATTAGCGTTGATTTTAGACGAAAAACTGGACACTCATTTTCTTAGTTGGTGTACAATCATTGTCTTTGCTTTTAAAGAACTTGAGCGCTACTTCCCAACCACAAATTGATTCGCGAACTGGTATTGAATGGATTACGTCACTCATCTAGAGGAGTTTTGCATGTCTACAAAAGGATCGTTCGAGAAAACAAGTCTGCAGGAGTTATAAATTAAAGTCATATCTGAGACTGAATATCCTGAGACTGCAACAATAGTTCTTTAAATTCAGTTGGCATTTCCGACAACCCATCTTTGTAAAGCGAAGCTTTCTACAGTTGTAGCAACCAAAACAAAATGAAATAAAGTAGACATTTATATATATATATATATAAAACACACTTCAGGTATCATTGTCGCTTCTTACTCCCAGATGGAACCGTCTCATTGCAACGAAACAAGTTCAAATCTCATTGATTTAGCGTTCTAGTGAATTAAAATGTTGAACTACTTTAAACATTTTTTGATGTAATTAGTTATTTTACTTTGAAGTTTAAATAGAAAAATTATGAAATCAAAACAATTTAAAATATAAACAATTAATACGTTCTCCCTCCGTAGATCATTAGATAATTGTCAAACGTTGACCGATATGCGGCAGTAGAAAGGTTGGGGTGCACTGTGTTAGACTACTAGATAGGATTTTTATTTCATGGATGTTAACCTTGAACTTGTGAAATTAAAAGAATAAAGTGCACTTTTCCTGGTAAAAAAACGTGAGCGTGAAACGTGATTGACAGCAACTCAGCCAGTAATCGCTTGATTCAAGATTAAAGTTTTAGAACCGGTGGGATTAGTTGATCCTTAATATCCATATCATTTGGAACCAAAGAACAAGTTTCTTTGCTATGCTATATGATTATAAAGGTCATTGTGAAGGAGGCTTGAAAAGGACATAATAATCTGTTGAAAATAATTTATTGTAAAAATTTTATTCACCTTAAGTCATTATAATAGGAATCTTTTCAAATTCATAGATGAGCTGTTTGAATAATATAATTTTCTTAATATTAACTAATTTAGAAACTTACATATTTGAAATGTGCAATGATCATTCATGCTAGTCAAATAGTGAAATCTTCCACATGACAAATTTCGCAGAATGCCTTATATTTTTATACCTGAATATATTATTTTTCAAGTACTCTTTGACACGCCCGAATTCGTAAGATATTTAAGAAGAACAAACACCCAAAAAATAAATTTCAAACTAAATATATTTCATCCTAAATCATGATTAAAATCTCTTTGTAATTTTAATTTCGGAATAATTACAGAAAAACCTATTTGAAGAAAATAATAGCCCTTTTATTTAAAGTTTATTATTTGTGCCATTGTTACCCAATTATTTTATTACTTTTGAATTGATTGAAAAAGAAAATCATAAAAAAATTACATAGTAAAACAATTCTTTGTAATCCCGATTTCTGATCTAATTCTATATTCCTTTTGATAAAAAGTGACCATAGGAAAATAAATCAAACTTATTATAGATTAAATGTTTATTTTAAAGAAATACCTTGTTAGTTCATGGGTTTCATTGTATCACGTTTAAAAATTATTTACCCTATTTTATAATTCAAGATCTTTGTGGTTGGTTATATTAAAATGATCAATAAAAATCCCTGTCTTGATTTTAATTTATACCCTTGTATTAACTTTTTTCCCTATAAGGTAGATAGTCACATCGTGTTATTGCCACTCAAAGTCTATATACTCGAAATTCTTGGTAAACTTTCATTAAAAGTGTATCCATCTGTTGTGCACTCACGCTTAAGTGACTGAGCAAACACTTTAATTCACCCTGGTAAACTAAATGTGTCATTAAATATTTGTTATATTTTCTGGCTCAGTAGGATGGTATCAAATCAATCTGCTTGGTTTCATATTTTTTTTTGTTATATTTTCCTTTTTTTTTTGTTACTGTTAATTTTATAGATTTGTGCTATTTTGTTGTTTTATCCTTTATGTTCGTCATGTTATTTTGTTGTACTGACTATGCGCTCCTTATATTTTTATTTATATAAAAAATACCCCGCATAGCAATTATTTGAAATGTGATATTACTTTTGTTGTTTTTTTTTAATTGTTTAATGGTGACTACGTTTTAGTACTACAATAGCATATGACATCAACTACGAGGCATTTTATTTTGACTTGTGTTATGAACGAAGATATATGGTATATGCTTATTGCGTAGTTTGCTTATCATTTACAGAACATCGTTCTGTTTGTTAAATCTAAATGCGGGAAGGACATTAGTTGCATTTGCATCACGTTTTCGATTATTCTGCTCTAAAAAATCATAATTTGTAATTTATTCCTGTTTTATGTAGGTCAAAGCGTTATAATTAATGAAAAACAAGCAAAGAAACCTGTTTGGCATTTTAATTTGAATTAAAATTTGAACCTGTCAAAAATTCTCATTTTTCATAAATTTAACTTCATGTGCATTTTTTATATGTATTGTTTTTCAAATCACAAACTAAGTTTATAGTACTTAATTTCCAAAAAAGGATTCTGGTGACCAAAGATGATTCAAGAATTTGAGATGCATCAATATAGTTAGAGTTAAGCAAAAAACGACACTGGATATTGTATCATTTGAAAAAAATATTTGTTTTTTAGTGAGTGTCTTTTTTTCAGAGTTACTCAGCTTTTATGTTGCTTTTTATTATATGTTTTATAATTGAAATTCCTGTTCATATTCGTTAAATGATTCCAAGTTTTGAAATGATTTATTATATTGATAGTATAATTATAAAAGTTTCGTTTGCTGGCAAGAAAAAAAAATTCTGAAATTAGTATATTTGTTACTCAATCCAGTGTGACCAGAGAAATATAGTATTTGTTTGAAGTTTCGTTTTGTTTTATAGTTAATATGTGATCACATATGGTCAGGGGTTCATCCTGTTGTCAATTTATCATTTTCAATTTTTTTTTTTAAATTATGAAAACACTACCAAAAAGTTTCCCATGTTTTAAAAGCAAATTCACTGTGGAAACATTAAAAATAAATATATGCTCTCAATAATCTGTTAGTACTAAATCGTTGTTTTCCCAAATCAACCATTTTCGTATAAAGATTTACAATTCTAATATATGGAAATTTCTATTTTATTTTTTTATGGATTATTTTATGAAGTCGTTATTGAAATGATAAATACTGAAAGACTGTCGAGCAACGTTATTAATATGAAATGCACGATAAGTGATATAGAAAATCGTCTATTATCTATCATTTTCCACCTGAACTTCTGAAAAATATTACAGGCTGCAAAAGCTATTTGAGAAAATACTGGGCTATTTTACTCACGACTTGAGGTCGTAGAAGCTGGATTCGTGAAAGAATCCTTGGCATTTTGTGCTAATCACCACTCTTATATTGTCTATCCATGTTAATTATTCAAATATATTAGATAAGGCCTAATATACCTCTCTTGATATATTGTCGCGTGGAAAGAAAACTATCTGCATTGATGAAATTAACTCTTTTGTGAAATCATGGCTGTACCATGGTACAAAGTTGTACAAAGTTTCAAAACGTTTTGGATTTAGCGAGGGAATACTTATCATTCAATTTAGCCTGGTGCCTCAACTTATCCATTTATCAGTTTTCTGGCACGTTATTAAAACTACCTACCTAATAACCATATTACATTGTTTCAAGCGAAATTATTTTCCTTACACGTTCATATTATACATTATTTAACTTTTATTAGTCTTAAATTATTTTGCATATTAATAATTTAATAGATAGAATTAAATTTTTAACGATAAAGTTGGTACTGCGCGAATATCTTGTGAGACAAATATTCAGATATTAGTTCTGAGTATTATAGTCAGGTGCTATTAATCAAAATGTTGTGTAACATAAATGGAGTAAGTTTTGTTAAATTGAGCCTGAAGACTCAAAAATACCCATTTATAAAGAAATTGAAGGTGTTTATAACATATATTAATGGAAAAATATATATTTTAAAAAAATGAATTACAAAACGTTTTTTGGGGGCAATCTTGTTATCGAAAGAATTTGTTAAATTCCGATACACGTCGCCCTCTAACCATTCTTTTAAAGCTAATATATATATTTTTTTCTTTACTTTGCTACGATGTTGCTTGAGTGTGTTTAAAAGTTTTAAAACTCGTTTTTAATACTGCTGTAACCTGAGCTTGATGAATTCATTATTTCATACCACTCCCTTCAAAACTTAGGACACTCGTTTCTCAGGTTTTTAGCTGCTGTCACTTCACTATTCACTTGATATTTCATTTTGTACGGTTCTACATCATATCATATATGCTATTTTTTACTTAGCGTGAAATTTCCCTATAAAAGCTTGTGCAACTAGAAAAAAGTTTTTTTTAGTTTTCTCAAATCTTTCCAATCCACCCCATTTCTTTTATTTATCTATAAAGATTATAGTTTTGTTTCTTCGCGAAAAATGATCTGAAATGTTTCATTATATTCTTTGCTCACGTATCAATCTAACGATTGCGCCACACGCATTATTAGATTCAAAAAGTAATAACATCATTCATTTTTATACCTATTATTTCCAAAATTTTTTATTAATTGTAAAGGTGTTTAAAATTACTTTACTCGGAACTCACAAATATCATATTTAAAAAAATTTATTATTTCATATCTGGGAAATAAATTTATTTTGACATTTTTTAAACAGTTATATACTTGAGTCTTAATATAATTGAAATAAAAAGCATTCCATTTCTCATCACGTTGACCTATAATTCGTGAACATATGTAATTTTCTTATCTTTCAACACCGTTTAAACACTTGCAGTTTCTGGTATGCCTACTGAATCAATAACAAATAATGGTATTTTGAGACTGATACTAATGTAGACTTCATGTTTTTTGTCTTCAAATTCTAAATGATATTTCGCTGTTTATAATAGTTTAAATTAATATATTGGGAAAAATTTAATAAATTGTATCATCATTCAGTACAATCTTGGCTTAAACCTCTTAAGCATAATTAAAAATATATCTATGTTTAAAGCTAAAATTGTGTGTTGGAATTTTTTTATTTACATAAGCAAATAGAAATCTACTATTGATTTATGAAAAACAGTAAGTTTGTGTTTTATATATGTAGGGATAACATTTCAGATAATTCAATCAAGTACAAGGAATTTTATATTTTGCTTTTTATGGTTATCGATTTATATTTTGCTTTTTTATGGTTATCGATTTATATTTTATATTTTGCTTTTTATGGTTATATTTTAAAAATTACTTCTCAATTTTTAATGTCGATTTCTTCATTTTTTAAAATAACATAACTGTCTGTTTTCTATATTCTAAATGTTTTCTAACTATTTCATAATAAAATCATATTTGTGTACCTTTTTTCAACAATTTCTTGATGGATTTCACGAACGAGCGTTTTCTAAGTATTTCATAAGCACTATTTTTCGTTTTAGTTAACATTTTTCTCAGTAAAATTTTTCTTTTTTTTACTTTATTACCAAACCTGTATAACCTGTGATGGCACCTATATGATTGGCTTCTTATTCTTAAATTGCATGATGATGCAGATTACAGATTTTAATTGTATGTAGTTGTAGAAAGACTCGTGGAGATAGCATTAGAAATCCTAACACGAGTTTCTCGATGCTGGAATTTATAATAATTAATTCTTTTTTTAGAATATATACATGTGTACTTATTATGTATGTACGTATTTATATATCATAAGGATAGATGTTGAGAAGGAAAATTGCTTACCTATTTTACCATTCAAGTCATTATTAATGCAAGATGTGAAAAAAATGCGTACATTTCTACCAATATTACTCTTCTAAAATTATGTGCTTAAGAATTGCCTACTGTGTCTATAAATAGATATGTACCATAGAATCAATTTGTTAAAAAATTCTTTAATTTTTAAAGACATCATTAAGCTTTTTCAATGCAAATATTGTTGTAAAAATTATATATATCATTTACCAAAGACGGCATACGTTTAGAATTCTGTTTTGCCTAAATAAGTAGTTTCCTTGACATAAAAACAACAAAAATATTGTGTTAAAAACTATATAAACTGCGACATTTTTCTTTTATTTCGAGAGCACTAGATTCTTAAATTTTGTCATTTGTGTTCTTGCTTTCGCTGACTTATGACGTCAATTGCGATATTTTTTAATGAAATTATTCTTTCGAAGAAATACTTTGATGAAGTTAAAATTGACAGCATCTTTATACAACATCTCTCATCAGGTTAACATGCATATTGCATGTGCAATATTTCTTTTCTATTTTCTTTTTAAGGTTTAATGATTGCTGACATAACGTGTCTCTGCCGCCAGCTCAATCGCTTATGAGGTTTCCCTAATCTTTTTTTCGACGTTTCACTCTCAAATATTTTCTTAATGGAACAGGAAGTTTTTTCTCTCTCACTCTCGTTTGTTCGCTGGTACGTGTTGCTTTCTTTATTGATCGATGACTCTGACCTTTCTTCAAAAACGTATCTATTGGCGGATTGAAAGCATAAATTAATATTTCATCACGCGGGGAATATTCTTTGTTGGTTTTGAAGTTCATGTTTATCTCCTCTTGTGACTTTTTTAGAACGTGATAATTTCCATTCCAGAGAAGTATCCATAGTGATTCATTAGTTTCTCCCTCTTCCTAGGAAATCTGTTACGGTTGTGTAAGTAAGAAATATTTATTTCTTCCTTCTGTTTATGTTCTCGTATTATCAAAATAATAAGTGAGTGTCCAAAAAAAGCACATCTGATAATCAAATTAATATCTTTAAAAAATAATTATTGTAAATAAATTATTGGTGTTCCCTTTTTGTTTTCCGAGCTCATAATTTGACACTTATTTATAACATACTTTTTTTAATATTAGTTTTATGATTTATAGCATTAATTTATATATATATTGCATATGGTTTGTATTACACTTTATTACGCAAGTACATTATATATGTCATAAAGTATATTGTACAACATAAAATTAGTCATCTTAAATTATAGTTAAGAGTTATTAGTAAATTCAAATTTCTTAATATAAATAAGATTAAAATTTGTTATTAAATTATTTAAATGTTTGACATGTTAATTTATCGATATAGGGTAATACTAAATAATAATTTAAACTAAATAAAAGGAGATTCTATAACAAATGAGATATTCTTTTTATTTTGAAAAAATTAACATCTAAGTTTCATATTCGAGCTTATCTTTCATTCTAAAAATGTTTTCCTTCTGCAATTATGTCACATTATAATATACTTCCCTCTGCAAAATTAATTCTTGAATAACTTTTCAATAAATGATTCCTTGCGTTCAGTATCATTAAAAATAAAGCGTATTTTAAAAAACTAAATATTTTTAAGGTATGGGAAATAAAAGTGAGAAGGCAAACCTGCAAAATAATATATTTTTATATGTGTTTATTTCCCGATTTGAATAGATTTTTGTAACCAAAACTGTTAATAGCATTTTACACGAATTTAAGAAAACATCCTTTTTGCATTATATCCATGCATATATGATTCTACAAGTGAACTAAAAGCTAAGAAAAATATTAAAAGTAATTAGATTAATATGTAAATATTTTCAAAGTTTTCATAATGCATATCCCATAGAAAATCGTATTAGTAAATAAAAAGCTTTTCAACATATTTAAAACCTAAGTTTATTTCATAAACAATAGTATATAAATTTTTTTTCTGTGAGTATACTGTTAGCCATCCAAATCGCAACATCAAGAAAGACGAGATATCACCACAAAATTTATGTGTAGATAACATGTTGACCAAGTACCAAATGATTAAATTTATAGACTTCTGGGAAGTATGGTTCCTGCGAAAATCAGTAGCCATTGTTGGAGATCACCGGGCCACACGCCTCTCATTGATTCAATGAGACTTTGGATGTGGTCTTGGGGTACAGCAGACAAAATAGCTTCCACACGTTGCTAAAGTTGATCTGGTGTGGCAGCTGGGGATATAATTTGAATCAATCGTTGAGCAACCACAGACCACATGCTTTCTATCGGTGCCCACGTGTAGTCGTGCATTATCCTGTTGAAATATGTCTGTGCGGAAGGTAAGGAAGGACAACTGGCTCCAACATCTCGGAGATCTTGCGATGCCTGTTTAAAGTACCGGCAATGAGTACTAGAATAGTGCCAGAGTGATATCTATTACAACCCCATACCATAATACCACGTGCAGGACAGTGTGGTGGGGCATAACGACCTGTTCTGCATCCTCTCTCCGTGGTGTCTCCAGACTCGAACAGACCATTATGATGTTGCAGACAAAAGCGTGATTTGTCAGTAAAGACAAGTCCACATCCTTCTTTCATCGAACCATTGGCGACGGAGAAGTCTGTGGTTTTGTGTCAAGTGTGGACGAAGTAATGGACATCTTGCGGACAGATTACTCTGCTGTAAACGGCATCGAATAGTACGCACTGGATGATGAATTACAGACTGAATGTGTCGTGCTATGGTTCGTGATGTGGCTGAATGATCCCTCACTGCCATGCGCACAATTTGCCTGTCATCACGTGAAGTGGTGCACAGAGGTTAATGCCATCGAATACGTCGTACCCTCCTGCATCCAGCGATCTCATATACGCATTAGAGTTGTTCGTCCAACACGACTGCCGATTTTCCTGAAAAATAAATCCACTATCCTTAGGCCACTATCCTTCTGTCAAACTCAGATACTTAATCAAAAAATTATTGCTGTTTCCTGAGAGGCATAATATATATATATATATATATATATATATATATATATATATATAT
>JAPDSC010165278.1:105827-125006 GCA_026290005.1 Latrodectus geometricus
ATATATATATATATATATATATATATATATATATATATATATATTTATAAAAAAACCACAAGAAAAACAAATGCCAAACTTGAAATCGTCGAAATCTCCAAGCTTTGAAGACAGGGACGCGTGATGTGCGTCTGCGCTGAAATTCTAATAATTTGCATATCTCACTTCCGCTAATGCATGTTGCAATTTGATGTTATTTTCATGCATCCTTCAGGGATCTGCATTTACGAAGTCCAGCATTTTACCTTATATTAGTTATTGCTTTAGTATTAGATATCATGTCGATATCACTTTCCGCTGAAAAATGCTCTTTTGAAGTCATCGAAAAGTATACTTACCAACACTTTGGACACATTTTAAATTCCTGATTTTTTTTTAACACGTGTAAAACGAAAATAGTAAATATTTCATTAGCAGAAATTATTGAATTAAACGATTTTTTCAAAATATAAATTTGAAATTTATAGATAATTAGTATTTTCAAAGAATGCACAAAGACTCTCTTTAAATTATATTAATCATAAAAATTGCATCATCAGATTAAAATGTTTGTTGACTGTATAAATTTATCATATTTTTGTAAACTGAATTTTAAATAATTCTTTTATGTGCCCTTAGTATGATTTTAGTGGTTCTAAATTATTGAGTTCTAATAATCGAACCACACACATAGGACTTCGCTGGTTTTATGGCTCTATTTAAGAAAGTGACATTTTGAGTTTCAAGTTGCACCTGTTGCTTGATCACAGAATGTCTGGAATCCTTAATATGCATGTATAATATTTATATACACCTGTGCCACACATACACATACGCACACTGTTCTTTCAATATTTGTTAAACAAGTTGTGATGCATCTTATCAATTTCAAGAAATTCATTTCGCAAAATTATATTGACATGTTTTATCTCTTATAGGAAAATAAAGATATACAAAATAAAACAATATTCAGTTGTTTCTGTAAATATTGCAAAAGCAGTAGTTTTGTCTTATGATAACTTTTTTTTCCATTCTTTGTGCATTTCTATTTTAATGTGTACACTTTTGTTAGTCAAAATGTAAAAATATTTTGTTTTATATTTTACTCCTCTGGACTTCAATTCAACTGTCCGTGGGTTGAATCCTCCCTCCTCGGGTTTGAAAGTAGTAATAGGAATCCACTTTAAACTGTATGTTCCAGTCTAATCATGTTCATAAAATGATATTTCAAGGTTCCAAGGGATAAATTAAAATAAATTAATCTTTTGTAAAGAATCTTCCTTTCCCCACCCCCCAATTTTGATAAATCTTCCCAGAAAACAATTATTTATTCTCGGAATATTAAAATGATTACCTATTAAGAAATCCGCATCTAGTGTACTCATATTTTATAACAGCACTTATACAACCACTCTTATAATTGACTGTTAAATTTTTGTACCTAACCTTGTATTGCGCTCTACCTGTGTGATAGAAGCAGTCGGATGTGATAGAAGTCTTCTTAAGAAGCTAGGACTAAACAGAAGACTCCCAAACACTTGGCCCGCCACCCCCAGAGGTATCATTTCACGTAGAGGTTATTGCTACCACGACCTATTTAATGTGCCCCAGCCACCATTAACGAAGACTGCGGATCTTTGTTCGCATCGGGTTTCGAACTCACTGCTTTCTGATGACAGAACGAACACCCTAACCGACCATGGCACCTGACTTCGTACTATCAGTTGTGGTGAGAGTATTCATTTGAATGAAAGTCAGTATGTCATAATAGTAATAAAAAAAGTCTTAAAATAAGTAGTTACCCTTTTGTCTGTTTTCCCCCCCTCATAAAATCAAGGTATGTTTCCCTGAAAAATACTTAACTTATAAGAAAAATATTTAATTAATAATGACGACAATATTATTTTGTATCACGTCATTTTCTCGTGCCCAAGTATTGTCACCCAGTTCTTTACACTCCTCTGTCGATGCCCTTTTGAATGATTTCTAGAAAAAGTGATTTTATTATTAAAATCCTTTTAATCAAATCAGCTTGTGTTTACGGTTGTCGCTTGACCTTGGTTAAATAACTCCCGTCTTGCTTGTGAATGACAAAACGTCTCGTCATTAATTCTACTAGCATTATTCTCTCACTTTTTTCATAGACAAAATAAAATGTCTTGGCGGTCTTCGATTGGCTGGTTTTGTTTGCAGTCTATATTTAGTTTTGTCATACTCAATATGTGATAATGACACTCATTTTATTAACATTCTTCTTAAACTGCTGTTAACGGATCTCTACCTATAAATAAATGGTGCTTAAAGCTATTTCAGTCATTGGGATTTCGTATTTGATTCGAATGGATCTTCATTTTTTGAAGTAAGAATACATACAATTTTATTCTTAAAATGTTCTATCTTTTTTTAAATAGTCAGCTTTACGTTTTCGAGATTCATTCTTCTAAGCCTTATCAGATAAGTTAGTTTTTTAAGTACTTTAATCTTTAAAGCAAAATAAAGTACTTTAATCTTTAAAAGCACTTTAATCTTATAGAGTACTTTAATATTTAAATCTTTTAAATAAAACTCGATAAATTTATTTTGGGTTTGATTTTTTGTATGAAATATATTTTTCTTTTAAAAGATTCTAGTTTTACTTAAAAGAAATGTGTAATAGGATACTTTTATATTGTACACTTCGATATCCACACAGATTTAAGTTGTATCTTAGTAAAATTTTAATTTTTCTATCCCATATTTTTATGTTCTTATTATAGAATATCGCAGCTTGTCCTATTGGGACCTCAAAACCCAACCAACCAATCTTGTTTATAAAAATACAGTCATCAATCAATTAACAGACTTCAGAATCGTATTTTTCAATGTGTGCTTTTTGCGTCACATTAATGCCATATTTTAAGAAATATTGGAAAGCCTCGGAACATATAGATTTTTGACATAATTCGGAGACTAAGACAAAAACTCTGCTATTTAAATTAAATAGTGTTACTGTCTTTTATTGAACTTGCAAATTATTCAATTCCTTATAATTAGTCTCAGTTTCTTTTAACTAGTCTCAAAGCATTCATTATATATACTTGTGGCCTCAAAAAAAACTTTTCCTGATATTTGCCTTTTTTTTTTTTTTTTTTTTTTTTTTTTTGTAAATTAAATTTAATCACATTTTTTTTTTTCGATATAGCGGTATACTTTAATTTTCGGTTTATAAATCCGAATTTCTATGAAGAAAAATAGTTTTTAAAAAATAAAGATATACATCAATTTGTGTAGAAACGAGCGTCGAAAGCAATTCTAAACTAAATTAGTATTGTTTTTTTTCTGATTTTGGGCAAATCTGCTGAATAAATTTTAGCAATTTGTTAAAAGTTGACAGAAAAACGTGAATAAAAAATCAAAATAGTCTAATATTGAATAAAAGTGATGTGAATGATTGCTCTAAAATTGCAGTTAACATAAAATCAAAGCTAAGTTCGTATTATTTAAATATAATTTTGTGAGCAATTTTTAATTAAGAAAAAGTAAATTATTTTTATTAAAATTCAGATATGAGATAAATTATAATGAGATAAATTATATTTAAGATCAGAAGACGTTAAAAAAGTTAATAAAATTTTGGGTTTATATATATATAATCTAAAATCCAACTATAAAACTCATTTTTAAAAAAACATATATATATATAATGTGTTGAAATGAAAAATGTTTTGATTTCTTGAAAAGTAGGACAGTTATAGTTATAAATAAGCGTAATACAATTTGTCTTAATAAAGATAAACTTTTACTTTTTGATAATGCTATTACGTAAACCTTTTTTATATAAGCAATATATTTATTTAATCAATCATCTCAATCTAAAATATTCTTTTTAACAAAATATCTTAATAGTTTAAAAATCATTAAGTAATTAGCTTACATCAAAGTTATTTAGCTAAACGATAGGAAATGAAATTTTACCATACAGGAATATTATTATTGTATAACAAATAATGAAAACATTAGATTATGAATTAAATTTTTATATTGAACTAAAATATTTAATAAAAGCCATAATTCAATAAAAATATGCAATTTTTTTGCTGTGGTGTAAAGTATGAAGAGTTAAAGAAATAACTCATTGTGATGTTCTGAAGAAAATTGTAGTTTTAATCTTCATGTAGTTAAATTTAAAAACTAAATAATATTTAACAAAATCATAATTAGGCCTAAATTGTTTTTTTTAAATGTAAAATATTTAAAATAAGCAATGAATGAGACCAAATGACTATCATCAGAAAAATACGAAATCATCATCTTCATTAGTCCTTCTAATTCTATTAGTTTTTTATTCGCCAATCCTTCAAATTTAATTGCGTTAATCATTATTTTACTGTTTTCAGTAATCGAATATTAGATATTAAGCTGCCAAGAAAAAAGAATAAAATCATTTATGGGCCGAATTTACTTAGTTAAATAAATAAATAAAATTTTGTGAAATACGTGAAATGTTTGACGATTTTCCGATTACTATATTTTATTTAGAGATATTTTTTTCTTTTTTTACTTTGATATTTTAAAAATATAAAAATATTTTTATTTTTCATGGCGCTTTGGTAATGTAATATAAATACAGTTAATACATTTACTAAGTCATGAGAAATGAAACGATCGCATTCTATAGCAATAATAAATTATTAATTTAACGTATTTTATTACATTATTCTAGATTTATTTTTAACGCAATAACTTTTCATTATAAACTGACTTGTGACAGTTACAGAGTTATATATAATAATTCAAGTTTTGAAACTTTATCAATATTGCTTTAAATTAAAGTTGTGCTTACATAAAACTGTAAAATGATTTTTTTTAATGTGAATTCTATCATATATTTCAAATAAATAAATTATAAAGTAGAGCTTTATGAAGATGTGAAGGAAATTTTAGTTAAATATAATAATGTACAAAAATTTAAATATTTTTATTTTTCCAGGTACTTTTTTAAGTTTCTTGAGTTAAATAATAAACAAAAATAAATTTGAAAATTAAAGATTATAAGAGTATATATAATTTGAATGAAACATTCGAAGTTAGTCTTTATTTTCCACTCTGCGTCATGTTGTATGTGTTACCTCTACGAATAGTGCATATTAACTTCTCTCGTTATGGTTCTCTTAAATAAGGGTCATAAACATTAATTCTATTTAATGTTTATTACTGTCATTTCGTTTTATTACCTGCTTGTTTGTTTTCGCCTGTCTTAATAGCATGACAAATCTTTAGCATTGTTTGCTATGTTCTCCATGGAAATCGTATTTCATGAAATTTAACTTACTCGATTATATTTTTCCGCTCTTCATATCCTTCGTGGATTTTTTTCTCTATAAATAAAAATTCTTAATATCTTTCAAAAGTAATTTTGAATATATGGAAAATAATTGGCAGCGATTAATTTTTGAAATTGTGGCTCAAATGAACATCAGCCTCCCCTTCATTTTAAACTTAATTTAAATCTTTTATGTAAGCTAAATCATTGGAATTAAACCTTTTGATGATATTAATTATCAATAACAATCCTTGCGTAAATCAATGGCATTATTAAAATCATATTTAAGAAAGTGCATATATATACCTATAGAGACTTTTAAAATTAATTTAAAAAATGTTAGCTCCCTTCATTAATATAAGAATTGAAATCCTAATCATTTTCACTTAAAAATGATCAAATATAGAGATTATAGAGATTTTGGTATGGTTTGACTTGAGCGATAAAACTTCTTGGAAAAACTATTTTTGTATAAATTTTTTTTTTATATTTATTATTAATTGATTTACAAGGAATGATACCAAAACTGAACGAACGTTGTCACTATTTCTTCAATTTAAAAAAATTTAATTTTTGCTTGTTTTAAGATTGTTAAAATATTTTTTCGCAACTTTTTCTCTGGTCTATTCGCATATTTTATATTGCCGAACTGAAACTTGAATAGTCAACATTCTGGGTTTTGGATTAATAATTCATAAGTTCAATTACCACATCTCGCATTGAAAATATAGTGAGCGAATTTAGTTTTAAACTATAATTTCCTATATATACAACCTTCACATAAAAAAATTATATCGTAGAATCAATCAACCATCAAAACCATCGTAACTTATTGATGAATATGTCTTGTAATTATTTTGATATTGGGTTAAATTGTGTGAAGTACAATGGTGTGGATATTCTATTATAATTGATAAATAATATAAAAGCTTTTTGTTTGTGATTGTATTTTTAAACATTATAATTTGTCTCTTCTTAATTTCACATATTCTAGCTTTCCTTAAATGATTATTTGAGTAATTATCTCGGACTTAAGTTAAATATTCTAGATTTTTGTCAAATATTAAGAACCATTTAAACATTAATTATTTGTCTATGGTACTACATATATGTTAGTTTTCTTACAATTTTTTTTTATAAGTGCTTTTATACGAGTGGATTTTCCTCATTACTAAAGTTTATAAAAAAACAACGTTTACTCTCTGTTGTTTCCTTTCTTCAAAATTTTACGCTTACTGAACATTGTCCATTGCTTTGTCTTTTAATATTTTTCCATTAAAAATCAAAAAAGGAGTTTTTAATTATTGGAAATAATGTTGATAATTTTTAAATTAAACTTATTTAGTAATGATTGGGTACAATAAATATTCGTAAAAATTGTTCTTAAAAAAATTAAAAACTCAATTAAAGATTGAACATGTGTAAAAGCAAAATTTATTTTTTTAAATTAATTTAGGAAAAATGCTCACATAAATTTTAACCATACTCAACATTATTCTTTTTGCCTTTACTTAGCTGTTATACTTGATTGGACTGGCTGATTAAAAATTAATTTTAGTTAATGATTTTCTCTCCGCGGTGGATTAGAAACACTTGACAAACAAATCAGTGCATTAGGATTCACTGAACGCATTAGTTCGACTATATTGCCACTATAAAAATCTAAATTCTATTTTAAAAAGGCCTTTGGTATAACAAATCTTTACTTGTTTTATAAATAGAATTGATGTTATATAATTTTTATAGCATTAAAAAGCACTGAACCTTCGAATATGCAATTGCTTCTGTCCGTTTACCATACCTGTCTTATGGCTTTGTAAATTCTCAATATAAAATTTTGAAAAATGCATATATTATTTTTTCCTTTATCGAAATCAAATTTTTGTTTTTATCAAATCTTTTCCTTTTTTATTTATATTTTCAGAATACATGTCAGTTTTCTCTAGTTTTAAGCTATAAATATCTCGCTTTTTTTTTTTTTTTTTTTTTTTATTATTGAGCTTTTAAACATAAGCTCTAAGGAATCAACGAAATCCCACCCTTATTCATTTTTCTTTTGTAAAATGTTTGTTTCGATAGTATTGGCGGTAATAAAAATTAAAAATTATAGCTTTCCGACTTTTTGCCCTATCAAGACTGGATAATCGAAAATCAATAGTATTTAATTGCACATTTTCTACAAATAATAGAAATTTTTTGATTTATTTAAAAATAATTAAAGCTTTAGTACAAAAAAGGGTAAAGAGTATGTATTTTTGTTTTACAATACTTTTCTATCATTGCAATATTCTATCAACTAATTATCCACTATTTTGTTGAATCACTATATGACTCATATGACAAATTTTATAAGTATTTCATGTTTGAAATGCATTCGCCAGACCTGATGAAACAAAAGCTTTTTGTGTCAATATTTTTTAATGGTTCGACTATGTAAATGTACACTACTGGCCATTAAAATTGCTACACCAAGAAGGCGACATGCTACAGGCGTAAAATTTATACGAAAGGAAGAAGGTGCTGTGATATGCATATGATTAGCTTTTCAGCGCATTCAGACAAAGCAGGTGCCAGTAGCGACACCTACATTGTGTTTAAATGAGGAAATTGTTCAGCCGGTTCCTCATACACAAATTGCATTTGAAAGTTGTTGCCTGGTGTAAAGTTGTTGTGATGCCTCGTGTAAGAAGGAGAAATGCGTACCATCACGTTTCTGACTTTGATAAAGGTCGAATTGTAGCGTACCGGGATTGCGGTTTATCTTATCGCAGTATTGCTGCTCGCGTCGGTCGAGATCCTGTGACTGTTAGCAGAATATGGAATCGATGGGTTCAGGACGGTAATACGGAACGCCATGCGGGATCTCAACGGCCACCTATTACTAGCAGCCGAGAAGACAGGCATATTATCCGCATGGCCGTAATGGATCGTGCAACCACGTCACGAGCCGTGAGTCAAGAAACGGGGTCGTTTGGAAGACAACAAGTGTCTGCAGTTCGACGACGTTTGCAGCAGCATGGACTCTCAACTCGGTGACCATGGCTGCGGCTTCCCTTGACCCTGCGTCATAGACAAGAGCGCCTTCAGTGGTGTGATCAACGACGAACCTGGGAGCACGAATGGCGAGACGTCATCTTTTCAGATGAATCCAGGTTCTGTGTACAGCATCATGATGGTCGCATCCGTGTTTGGCGGCATCGTGGTGAACGCACACTGGCAGCGTGCATTCGTCATCGTCATACTGGCCCATCACCTAGCGTGATGGTATGGGGTGCCATTGGATACACGTCTCGGTCACCTCTTGTTCGCATTGACGGTACTTTGAACAGTGCACGTTACATTTCTGGTGTGTTACGACCCGTGGCTCTAACCTTTTTTCGAGCCCTGCGAAACCCTACGTTTCAGCAGGATAATGCCCGACCGCATGTTGCCGGTATTGTATGGACCTTCCTTGATACGGAACATGTTCGGCTGTTGCCCTGGCCAGCACGTTCTCCAGATCTGTCACCAATAGAAAACGTCTGGTCAATGGTTGCCGAGCGACTGGCACGTCCCCAAACGCCAGTCACTACGGTTGATCAACTGTGGCATCGTGTTGTAGCTGCATGGGCATCTGTACCTGTACATGCAATCCAATCTTTGTTTGACTCAATGCCCAGGCGTATAACTGCTGTTGTTACTGCCAGAGGTGGTTGTTCTGGGTACTGATTTCTCTGGATCTATCCAACCAAATTTTTTGAAAATTTAATGACTTGTTATTTCTAGTATAATATATTTGTCCAATAAATATCATTTTGTTATCTGCATTTCTTCCTGGTGTAGCAATTTTAATGGCCAGTAGTGTATGTCGACACTTTAATAAACAATCAGTAGAAACTTTAATATACAATTGGTTTATATATATTTGTTTTTCGCCAGTTTCTAATTTTTTAATTCGTATATTTAAAAGATATCAACAGTAGTGAAAAGATTTTAAGTTATTTAATTTTTTCCTCTTATTATTTTATTTATATATGTATTTATCCTGCAAGTATTTTTATATTGATCTTTAAAAACATGAAAATATGACAGTGATATTGACTTATCGATAATATATTTAATTTCTAATAAAAAGCTATGTAATATATTTGTGGTTTTCATTTTGTGCCCATAAAATAATATTGTTAAATATATCAAAAATAAACATTTTAAACAGTTTTCTTTTTAAGTGAATTGTTACCGCATTTTATTTCTATGTATAAAGAAATTCTGGTCTCTACAATTTTGAATGTTTGAAAACAGTTTTATTTAGAAAAAATCAACATTATTTTCCTCTCAAGCACTATATGTATTTGATGACTCTCTGTCCTAAAGCTACGTGTTACTGTTTTTTGGAAAATTTGATTTTTCGATTATCAATTCTATTAGTAACATTTAAACAGGCCAAAGTATGGGTGAAATTTAGTGTTTTTCCACCCTTTTTATATTTTATATATTATGTTTTAAATAATCTAACTCAAGAAAATAATATCTAAAAATTAATTTTTTAAGAATTGTAAACTGAAACATATTTATTATTATTCATATAATTCCTTTCAAAGAAGTTGTGTTGAATAAGATTTGAACATAGAAACTTATTCAACACAAAGCGATCTAAACAAGAGGCCGCTTTTACATGCTTTAGTGTCTATTGGAAAATGTATGCCTTGCTTTATAAGGAAAACTGCGGTTTTGAAAAATAACTATTTATTTATGCTACTTTTTTAACGTTTTTATTACATACTTGGTTTGTTCAAATACTTTCTTTTCACTACGGAGTAAAGTCTATCTTATAGATCAGCTAAAAAACAAACCAAATGGAGTAAAAAATTCTTAAAAATTACCATTAGTAACGAAATTATTAAATATTGAAGTCGGGACACCTTTTATCCTCGTCTCATTGTGTATTTTGTACTGGCGGTATTTTGAGAAAAGGGAATACTCTGCAATGGGGCCAAAAATAATACTGTTTCAAAAATAGTAAATTTAATCTTTTTTTTTTTTTAATACTGTTTCAAAAATCAAAAGTAGTAAATTTAATTTTTTTTTTACTTAGTATAAAAATTATATGTGAATTAAATATTATTAACCCTAGATTTTTTCTCTATTCTCAGCTGTTACATATAGATAGTAATTTTAAAACTTTAAAAAAATCTCATGCCTTTGTTCTTCAAACAAGAACTAAAGGCCTAAGATTCTCGGTTGATCGTTTGTCATTATAAATCTAATCCTCAACTCCTTATTGTTATTATGTGTGTGCGGTGTAGAACATTCGCACACACATAGTATTCAAACAATTTTTTATTGCCAACTTCTGTATATTTCTCTTCAAAATTCTTTTAAATTTATCTTTTGTTTAGTTCTTTAGAATTATCTCTCAAAACATTAAGCGTCCCTTTCCTGCGCCATTACTCCATTTCCTGTTACCATTTTTATTTTTGTTTCTTGACCGTAGTAGAATAAATATGCTTTGTTTACAGTTTGAATATTAAAAAGGAAAATCGTAATAATTCTTTAGCTAACAAGAAGTAGTACATTATTTTAATTGGTAACCTTATGATATATCTCCAGCTCGAAATATTTATTTCAGTAAAAATAATTCCTTGCGCTGGCTTAGCATAAGTAAGTGTAATAAAAAAATGTTTTGCTTACCCACGCACAGAAATTTAAAATAATCACGTCTTATAATATTTTTCTTCCTTATTTTCTTGTCAGCTTGAAATGTCTGCCATGTATTTTATTTTTTATAAAGGAATAAGAAATTATGTGCGTGCAATAAATATTATTATAACAGAATATTAATTTTTTCTTTTTGCTATGTTTAAGTTATTTATTTATAAGTTACTGGTTAAGCATTTAATGAAAAGAAGTTCTCGTGCGATGGGATTTAATGAATAAAATATTGTTTTAAATTGCAGAACAGTTTTTTTATTATAAATCTTTCATGTATTGTATTGAAATTGCAAATTAAAAATAGCAATTAAAAACAGTACAAATTTGAATTTTTGTTTTAATATAATTTTAAACTTACAAATTTTATGAATATTAAATTACATGTTTGAAAAAGATCCAATTATAAAAATTGATCAATTTGTGTAAAATGAAGCGTAAAATCATTGAATTTTTATAGAGAAGTGGCAAAATATGATTGGTGGTCAAGATTTGAAGTTAATTTAAAATATATTTTTTATTATTTGATAAATAACTTTTAGACAATTCTTATTGTAATAATAACTCAAGAAGATATATTTTAAACAATCTAATTTTAAAAATACTTCTCATGTGTTACGTAATTATGTATCTATTAATTTTGGGAAAAAATCATATTTTAAGTACTTTCATTTTATTTATACATACGTATAATAAATTTTTTTTTCAGTTAGACATATTTCCAATCATAGAAATAATAGATTTACATGTAATTTACGAAAAAAAAAAACTCTTTTTTTATTTATTAAGCTTATCATTTGTAAATATTGCGTCATTTACTATCATGTGGAATGAAAAGGAACATTCTTATACTATTTAAAGTTAAATGAATGTTAATTATGACATGTAAAGTTCTTTATATGTTAATTGTAACAATGAATTATAAGTTTTAATTTTTTCATGCAAAATGTTTATGGCCTAAAATATATGATAGAATTTTGCGAAGTATTTGCAATTTAAAAATGTTATGCATTATCTTTATTTCTCAGTGATTGAACATTCTAACTTCAATCAGCAATATAATAAATTTGAGCTACACATTGATGTAAATATTTGCTCCAAACAGTTATTAAGAGAATTTTGCTAAATTTATTATCATTATACAGGTGAATTCATTAACTTAAAAACACAATATATCTGTCAACATATTTTCCAATAGAAATATTTCATAGTAACAAATAGTTTATAACGGTCTTTGGACGTTAAAGCCCCTAATGTAATTCCATCTGTGTTTAGAAGTTCTCTTAAAAAGTGTATCGAGCTTCAAGTTCATATTACATGTTTTTTTTACATCAAAATTTAGATTAAAATTGGTGCCATATTGGCTTTGCATCGATAAAGTTTTTGATATTTTGAGAAAAAAAAAAAAAGGTTATCAGAAAGCTTAACAAATTAATATTTTGTGACATTTATAAAATTTTGTATTTTATAATACATCATTGAAGCTAAACATTAGTTATAATTTTCTTGTGCTAGAATTTTTCACTATTCAAGGATGGTTAAAAATACTTTATGTACTGATTATAAAAATCTATTTACACAAATAATTGCTATTCTTTATTTAAGAGTTAAATTTTTATGTGCTTTTTTAATCAAAAAATCTTATTTAAAGACGAACTACAATGACAAAATGATTTTTTAAATGGATTTATATTACGAGTATGCATTAGTTTAAAAAAGCATTAATGAATAAACTTAATGCATTGATATTACAGTTCATTATAGCAATATTGAAAAAAAAATCAGTTAAATAATCTCTTATCTTATGAAAAAAGAAAAGAATTTGAATCCAGTTTATAATTATATTTTTTGAGATAAATTAATGTTTTAAGCAATTTTATTTTCATTGTGTTTATTTATTGTATTCTTTATTCTTTTATTTCAGTACCAATTTATGCGAGATTCCTCTAATGGCAAATCGATCTTGATGCGTATCTTCAACCAAAAAGAAAATCACTGCTTGACGTGGCCGATGGCAACACCAACTCAACTGAATGAATTTAATCAATCAGCCAAACGTATTTTTAGCAATAAAAATCTAAATCTGACCTCTCAAATATGGATTCAATTACTAATCAAAGCAGAGAAAATGTGGACACTAATGACTCAAATACTAATAGAACACTCTATAAGAAAGAAAATGCTAATAATTTAAAATGTAATTTTAGAGAAAAAAATTACCAAATTAGCAATCGTAGTTTGTCATCCTCCACCTCATCGAGCAGCGAAGCCCCAGAATCAACATTGCCACCTCCACCCGATGGCGGTTGGGGGTGGGTGGTTGTATTTGCTTCATTTATGATTAATTTCATTGCTGATGGAGTATCACTTTCTTTTGGTATATTATTTGTTGCCTTTTTAGATTATTATGAAGAAAGCAAAGCAAAAACCTCAATGGTTGGATCTATTTTTTTGAGCATGCCACTCTTGGCTGGTCCTATTGCAAGTTATCTGATCGATCGATATGGCTGTCAGAAGATGTGTATTTTTGGAGCCATGCTATCTACCATTTCCTTTAGTGTTAGTTATTATGCTGATTCCCTTGAAGTTTTAATTTTAACTTTTACCATAGCTGGTCTTGGCCTTGCATTATGTTATGTGACTTCCATTGTAATTGTAGCCTACTACTTTGAGAAGAAAAGATCTCTGGCAACTGGTTTAGCCGCATGTGGAACAGGCATTGGTAACTTCGTATTCCCTCCACTTACAAGATATCTCGTAGAATTATATGCTTGGCAAGGTACTCTTTTGATACTTTCTGGTTTCTTTCTGAATATGGCAGTTTTTGGAGCGCTTATGAGAGATTTGGAATCCCATTCACAAGAAGACGACGAAGAGAAAGCAGATAATTCTTCTGAAAGCTGCACCTTGGATAATAATGAGCGCCTTTGTAGCTCCATGGTCCAACTGCCTACTTACCTGGGTAGTAACTTTCCAGAAGTCATCTCTGAGCTGTCCAGTAAAGAAGGCTCGCATCTTAACTCTCTGCTGGAACAGCACCCTTATATTTTGGACTCTATTGTCAAGCAAAAACATCATGACTCTTCAAATTCATCAATGGTCAATTGTCAAATTACTCAGGAAAAGGGAAAAAACAAAATAACTCACAGAGATTTATGTAAAGTAACTTCTAACTCATCAAACCAAAGGGAGTCATCAGTTCCACCAAAGCTTGATTCTGCATATCTAAATAAAATGAAACTACAACGAGGAAGTATTACTTATCGAGGAGCAATGCTGAACATACATCGCTACCGCTTGAAAGCATCTAGCTGCCCTGATATTTATCGCAATAGTATGGTCACGATTAGTGAAGGAAAGGTTTGTAGAAACAATTAAAATTCTTATTTTATAATAAGTTATATTCCATTTTATGCAAATCTAACTGCCTGAATTTTTCTTTGCTTAAATTAACCTTCATTTATAACCTGATAATCACGAGTGATCATGGTCTAAACCCATTCCCAAAAAGTTATATACATCAAATTTAAAAAAAAAAATACATATTATATTTCTTTCTATGATTTTTCAAAAGTATTTATTTATTCTTAAAAAGTATTTGAAAAGAAGCCCACCGAAATCATTTTGAGCTCATATGTGGGAGGTATTTGAGTTAAGCAGTTTAGACCTCTCTCTCTCTCTCTCTTGATGTTTATTATATTTTATTAAATAATAATTTTGATAAAACCCTTTGTCAGTTATAAAATTATGCTTTAATCATAGTAATTTGATTTTAACTCCATTATGAACGTTCATCTAATAATTTTCTGAAAACATTCAATGGTAATAGAAACATTGTAGGTCTGGTACCTACAAACTAGCGATTTGGCTGTATTTTGCGGATTTTTGGTCAAATTGTAAGTTTACAATCATATGGTAAAATTGTACCATCAAATTAGTTTAAAAATCTAAATGCCTCTCTATTTTTTTTTTAATGTTATTAGTTAGAAATCTGCTTATGAATAAATAACCCATTAACTGCTCTAAATGGAAGTTCTTGTGAACAATGCGACCGGCTGTAACAATAATTGTAAACTGAGTATGTTTGTGCAGTATGGATCTCCTCTACGACAAATTAAGACGTTGTAATGAAGTACACAATATGATAAATATTCATTTAATCCCTTTAAGTATTTTTTTAATTTCACAGTATGCATTAATGCATAGATGTTACATAATATATTTAATAACCGAAGTAAAACTTACTGTACCATTTTACATATTTTCTAAATGAATTATAAGTGTTTAGAACCACGCCAACACAATCTATACAGCCCATTTTAATGTTGCAATTTGGAACATTTTTAATTTCGTGATAAAAATTTCTTCGACCTGTAAATATGCACACCTTTATAACAATCATTCACCTTTTCTTACATCGCCACTTTAATGATAAAAAATTATCTTTATATCGACTGTCAAATATTTTTTTTTCTGAGATTTTTTGATTTGCTGCATATTGTTTCGAATTTTGGATTTTTAATATACATGTTTTATATTTACAAAATTAATTATATAAAAATGGATATGTCTACCAATTATCCGTTAATATCGAATGACTTTTCTTTAGATGTAGATGTGTCATGATAATTGCAGGTTGCTGTGTGGTTGCAAAATTATGTTTAATATCTGTTATATTCCGTTATATATACTATATGAAATCAAGTACATAGTTCATTGTGCAATCACAGTTTACTTGATTTTCTAAATATGATTGTTTTGAAAGGAATAAATTGTTTAAATAGTATCAATTTTGAAGGAATTCGTCAAGTCACTGATCTTAGTACGGATTAAAATGATTACGTAAAAAAGATCTTGAATGCATCGATAATTTGTTGTATTTTTATTAATAGGTCAGCACTTCTTACATTTTTTATTAAAATGCATCATTTACTGTATCATGAATCCGTCTCGTTCTATAATTTATTAAAGAATTACTTTTTTATCATTTCATTATTTTTTATTCATGACCATTACTCATTCAGTGCTTGTTTTTTCATCCGGGACATTAACATCACAATGGCCAAAAATCATTTTATCTCACACATTGTTATGTCTATCCAAAAATATATACAGGAATGCATTTTAAGTAAAATCCCCCCCCCCTCCTTTCACGAGTTCTTCACTTGTGTGATATGATATAGTTCTTTTGGAAAGAAAATTAGCATTGATCATCAAACATGTATTCATGTTCGAAATTGTTTTTTGATTATATCAGCAATGAACGCATTTAAAGCGTGTCAAAACTCTTTAGATTCGAATTTATAATTCTTTATCCGTAAGCATTCTTCGATTCTTTTTATTTTTTCCTTTATGCGCACAGTTATCTTATTATTAATTATCTTAATATTAATTATAATCTGTGTCTTCTGAAGCAGAAAAATTTTAAATATAATGGTACTTTTCCTGTATTTCATATTATAATTTTCTCTTAAATCCGATCTTTCATATAAATCACTTCCTCCTGGTAACAAATTCTCAAGAACTGCAACTCACTTTTAGGGTATTAATAGCCACAAATAATATTACAAAAATCGAATCCCCCACAAATGTAATATTATTTTGAGTATGATAATGCAACACATGAAACTAATTTAAAACAGTGTAGTTGAACAAATAAACGAGATTTCATATTTTCTCATTGCTAAAAAACTAAGATTTCTGCGATATTTATTATTAATTTCCGATCTGGTACTTCAGACCGGAGTAAATAGTTTAACCCATATTATATATAACAACCCTTTGCCTAATCCATATTTATATGCATTGCGCACAGGTTTTCTTGCTACGAAAATACATACGACCCGATCCATTCGCTAGGCGCGTATCTTAGGCTTTTAAATAACTTTCTCACTGGACAAATATATATACTCATAGCAGTAAAAATGTTTCATATAATCTTATTTGTCTCCTTTAAAAAGTTTTTATGATCTTGTCTTAAGTGAAATTTCTTTGATTATAAAATCCATTTCCATCTCGATTTCATTTTAATTGATATTGTCATTGATGATTATTGGATAAACAGTTTATGTTGAGAAAGATTATTAAAGGTTTATTTTGACTTAATACATCCTTTTAAACTACTTCTCATGTGTGTTGAAAGTGCAAAGTGTCTGTGCAATTTTAATTCTGAAGTTTTATCTTGTTGAAAATATTATGTAATAAGATTTAGGAAATTTTATTACTCTGATGGAATATAAATGAAAGAAATCAGAATTAATGTAAGATAGTAATTTGAATGTTACAACAAAAAGTAAAATTTGCACTATTAATAAGAATAATAATGAAAAGCTTTCAAAATATTACTAATAATTTCCAAAATATTAATAAAATTATCTTTATTAGAATTATAATTTTATAAAACTCTAATTTTATAAAATTCTTTATTTATAAATTTCCTTTTTCATTACTTTCTTTGAGTATTTATTAAAGGTAGCTGTGCTGGCATTCAAATAACTAGCACACTTTGACATTCTGTGCAAATATCTGTGGGTTTGAAACCCCATATTGAACTTGTATGTTTGTAATTTACTTTAGACTCTAGACCTCATTCTAATTAGGTAATCCTCTTGTGTAAAATTGACCTTTGAGCAGCAAGCAAAGTATTTTAGCTTTGCTTACTGCTCATTAGGAAATAGGAAATTTTAAATATAAACATGAGAATTTGTTTTAACTTATATTTACAATGTGAGATATTTCATTTAGTTTATTTTTGGTAAGAAAAGTGTATAAAAATTTTCATGGAAAATCTAAATGTCTTCTGAAATTTCTTTATTATTTGTCATTTGTTATTTTGCAAAACTAACATTCATCATGATTTTTCTTTTACATTTCAGGGATGCATGTTTCTGCAGGATTTAAAGATTCTCATATCTGATATTTTTGATTTCACTAATTTTAAAAATTTTGGCTACACACTATTTTGTATGTCAAACTTTTTACTTTATGTTTGCGTTGATGTTCCATATGTGTATGTACCTGATCATGCCCATAATTCAGGCGTTAATCTTAACGATGCTTCATACTTGATATCTATATTAGGTGTTCTCAATTGCTTGGGAGTGGTAAGTAATATTTTCTAATATCTTTATTTTTTATAATAACTTAACTTTGTTAAGCTTAGTGAGAAATAAAATTTATTTATTATTGGATTGCTCATCTGATTTTGATCAAAATTTTAAATGTAAGCTAAATAAATCAATTTTGTTTTGTTTTTATTATTATTAAGGAAATTAAAGTTTTACAGCATATACAGCAAAATATAACATTTCTTTTTGTAGTTTGCTGTTAATATTGCTGTGTTTTTAAAAATAGCTTAAATTATGCTAACTGCAAAGTTTAAGTTTGATTTAAGTTGCACATAAATTTTTCAAAGCTCCTCCAAGCTTTTTTCCAAATACTTTTAATCCAAGTATTACTTGATTTTAATTAATAAAATAAATTATGTACAATAAATTAATATTTAAGAACTCAATTAATACTTTTTCTTTTAACCGTATGTCGCATGAACTTTGGAAATGAAATAAAATTTTTGGTGATTCAAAGAATCTATTAAAGGGCGAGTTTGATCATTAAGTACAAGTCCTTATAAAATGCATTCATATTACGTAGCAAGAACAAGTAAAGAACTAAAGTCCTTTTTTTAATTCTTTCTTGATCTGCCTATAAGATATAATACATATATATTTTTCCCCTTAAATTTCTTTTGGTTTTGTAACCTTATTTCATGACATATTTTGCCATTTTCTGACCTTCACTCAAGTTATGTATTTATATATATATAAATTTAAAATTGTGTAATTGTTTCCCATTACTTGTTTTTTTCTCTTTCATGATGACTACATTTTTATTTATATTTGTTTCCAATAGAATTTTATGTTTTCAAAATATATTGACTTATGGACCTCAATAAACACTTATGATATATTAGCATTATGTTTAAATGTAGCAAACTTTTAACAAAATTAACTTTGTAGTGCTAATTTTAATAAATCATTATTTCTACAAATTACTTTATTGGAACTCATTTATCTGTAAACAGTGATGAACATAAATCTTAAACCTGATTTATTTTTAAATAAAAGAGCTTATAATAATCGGTAAATAAAATGTAGAAAATTTACTAATAAATTTTTATTTTAAAATTACTAATAAATTTTTATTTTAAAATT
>JAPDSC010165278.1:125016-155097 GCA_026290005.1 Latrodectus geometricus
AATAAATTTTTATTTTAAAATTACTAATAAATTTTTATTTTAAAATTTCTAATAAAAAATATAAAACTACTACAAATTTGTGTGTTATAGACAAAAAATTTACAAGTAAGTTTTACCAATAGTTGGTTAGAGCATTTTGAATACTTTAAGTAGACTTACATTGATAGATATGCATGATTACAGATAATTCATTGAGTTTTCAATAAATATATTTAATAAGGCAATAATGTGCTATGTTATATGTAAAAGTATATTTTTTATCTTTCACACGTCTTTACAAATGCTATGGATACTCTCTTCATGTTAAGTGAATTATTTTGTTATCAAATTCAATTCATACACCCAAACAAGTCTGTCAGTTCACTAACATAACATTAATTTGAAGCTTGTGTATAATCATTTTCTTTCATATATTTCATATATTACAAAGATAAAAATGTAAGGTCACAAAATTTGAGGGATAACGTGAAGTTTGTGAAACAAAAAAATGTTTTCTGTTGATCAGTCATTTTGCAAATTGCTATCACCTTATCACATTTTAAATTCTAATGGAACCACCTGACAAGCAGAATTTTAAAAGGCATTCTTTTCATTCATGAGCTATTCATACTGATAGGTGGCCTTTATATATTTCTTTTTATAAATTTTCAAAATATCATAGTATTTGTAATCAGAAAATGTATGTAAATTTGTATTTGTAATACTGTACACACTATTGGTCACAAAACTGCTATACTCCGAAAATTGCATATTACAAAATGATATCTATTAGAAAAATATATTGTATCAAAACTGAATAATTAAATAAGAAAATTCCAAAAAATCAATTCTCATAACAGCATTTATGATAGCAATGTTTGTGCTTAGTTATTTTATCGTATAGCAGTAAAATTGAATTAATCTTAGTGTATAGCATAAACATATTGGAGTTGTATTAAGTGTACAAGAAGATTGATATAATTAAACATTAAAATTCACTGTAAATGTTTACCATTTCTACCAAATGAATCCCTCCACCATGACAATCAGGCTCGTTAAGTATAAATCATTGGCAAGAAGAATTTAAGATAGGCAGACTGTGTTGCAAGACTTAAAATCCTAGGAATCACCCACTGCTGTGCCCTGGTGTTTAAAAAAAAAAAAAAAACCAGAATGGAATAAGTTTAAGGAAGGCCTTGTTCCACCATTAGCTGTCATATCTATATAATTTCTGTTTTTACTCTATTTATTAAATACTTTAACATTATTTTATTAAGTGCTTTAATATTCAAAGCTGCACATTATGATTGTTCATTGTCATTGTGTGCACATTAAGTTAAATTTTTTTCAATCTGATGAGCAAATTTTTTATATAAAAAATAATAATTTTCCTTTCTATTATAACTTTTAGTGGGTATTTTCTTCAGTATCTATTAAAATAACATTTATGGCTTTTCAAATAATAAAAGTGGTTGCAATTTTTATGTAATGTTTTATTTTATATCCTATAAGTTGTACAAAAATCTATATTAACAGTAATTTTATATATATATACATATAATATAACAAAGATTACAGCCTGTAAGATTTTATTAACAAATACTCATTATTTACATTCTTAATTCTAAAGTAATTTCTCCTATTTCTTAAAGTTATTTAAAGTAATTCAGAATTTTTTCTTTATAATTCTTTCTAAAATTGACATAAAAGTTTTAGTCAAATGTAACTGTGTCTATGAAAAAATAAACTTTAAATTTTATACTTATTATATATTTTAGGTGTTTGTTGGATATATTGGAGACAAACCTTTAATTGATTCTTCACTTCTGTACAGTGCTTTCATATTACTCAGTGGTGTGGCATTAGCTCTTATACCAGTAATTGCAAATTATTACATGCTGGCTTCTCTTGTTGGAGTCTACGGCTTTATGATTAGTGCAAATTACACACTTGCTCCTGTAATCATTGTAAACTTAATATCACTAGATAATTTTACTGGTGCCTATGGACTGTTATTACTTGTTCAAGGTATTGCCAGTTTAATTGGACCTCCAGTTGCTGGTAATTAGTTAATATTTTTGTCTTTTAATATTTTAATGTTGCTTCTTTTTTTTATTTATTTTTTTTAATAAAAAAATATTACACACAAAACTATAGTCTTAGCACAATATGTCTATCGTTGGACTTTGTACTACAAAATCCAATGAACCTGCCGGTAATAAGCTTTATTTTTGTAAATAACCAATAAATTCTTTTAAAAATTATTTTGAATTACATTATACTTCTATGTATTCATTTCAATATGGTTGTCATTGGTTATAAAAATTTATTTTATAATTTATAATTCATTTCAGCTTTTGTTAGTTGTTTTTGACTTTTTTGAAATTTATCTAAATTAACAAAATCTTTGTTATTCTTTTATCTACAAAAATACATTTGAAACTAAAATTCTTCCTTTTATGTAAAAATTTACTTAAGGATAGTTCTAATCATTACAGTGGTTATTCAGAATTTCCAATTTGAATTTATAATTATCAAGTTAAAATTCTTTTTATATTTATGAAGTGCATAAAATAATTTATGTGCAGTTGATACCTAATTTTAAATGTATGAGTATGAATTGTATATTCCTACAATTCATTCAAATCATACATTAAACATACTTACAATGTATAATTTTTATACAATGAGTTATTCAATCTACGAAAATGTGTTTTATTTTCAAATTTGTTGCTATTGTTTATATGTTGCATCATTTTTGTAAAATTTATATTTTGGTTTTGGATTTATTTCTTGTATATAAAATTTTGGCTGTGAAAATTTATTTTATTGAATATAAATTAACACTTTTAGTGAAAACAACTCCTAATTTATATCAAAATTAATAGATATCATAAATATTAAATGTACTTAATTACTTTAAAAAAATAGTTTATCTTTTACTAAATTCAAATCAAGCATGTATTGTATATCTCTAGCTGCTTATTCAATCATTCTTTCCCCCACCCAAGAAATTTTATTAAAATTCCACATTATTGATGTAGTCTTTCATATAAGGTTTAATTTAATTGAATATAAAATAAAATAGATCAATTGTATTTGTGACATGCATCATTGAACTAATTTAAAGCCACATCTTTCCAAACTATGATTTTCATTAAAATTATCTTGGTATTTTTGATATCTACTGTTTCAAATTAAATAAGCGTTTTATTTATATTACTGATTTGTCACAATTTGAATGTGTACTTTTTTGTAATATTTATATATTTTGAAAAGTCTCTAAGTTTAACTTATATGCCATGTATATAAAAAATTTAAAAAATTAAAATATAAAATTACTGTATATGAAAATTTTTAAATGAATTTTTTGAGAAATACATTTAAATAATGATGTACATTTATTTCTGTAATTATTTATTTTCCATTTATTGGTGTAATTAAAAAGATTATTTCTCGTTATTTTCAAAAAAATGCAAACAAAGATTATAGTTTCTGTTCATCCAATATTTTATTTGATTTGATACTGAAATCTTGATATTCTAAAATTTCTTATACAAAATATTCTTAATAGCAAGTTGAAGTAATGTTACTAAAGGCAAGAAAATATTTTGTTAAGAAATGAGGGAAAAAACAGCAAATTATAAGAAAATGATGCTTAATAAACAAAAATTTAGCACATTAAATAAAATAATTAAACTTGAATGGGAAAATGTTTCAGATGTATTTTTACTTTAAAAGAGTATTATATTTTGGGAGTGACAACTAGATATTGAGTTAATATTTTAAAAATTACTTTAGTAATGCTTTCTAATCAGTAATATTACTTTGCTAACAAACAAATGTTTCTTGTTTAATTTAAAATAGGTACATAAAGTGAATTTATTATTTATGTTTAAAATATATCTTGCTCAAATACAACTATTTAAAAACAAACTTATAATCCTCATGTTATATATTTATTTTAAATTATCTCACAGAGAATTTATTACTTTTCATGAGATTAAATAGTTTTAACTCAATTTTGCCAGATTTTTACTGTAGATATGTGAACATAAAATTTTTTCTATTCTGTTTATAAAGTTAAATTGAAATACAATTGCAGTAATACTATAAGGTTTAAGTTAATTGAAACTGAAATTTAATTTTTAAAGTATATGCCAATAAAATTTTTTTGATTTCACTTTTGAGGTTTTTAAAATTTACTTTTGAAAGCTGTGGCTAAGGAAATGTCATTCAAGCTTGAGACATTAATTACAATTCTTTTTAAATTTTGAAGATTTCTGTATTCATTTGTGTGTTCTATAAGTTCCTGTTGAAATAATTGCTATCATTAACTATTTTAATATATTTACTGGATATTTATTTAATCTCTTTTTGGGTGCCATTTATGCAGACTATCAATTCAGGCAACTTAAATCCATTGTGACTTATTAATTTTTCATGTATTTTGCCAGTCATTTGTTATTCTGCAATATGTTGTCAGTTAAATTAAAGACATCGGTGTCTCAAAAGAATAGTTAAACTTTGATAGTTTTTATTATTTATTTTGTAATTCTTTTATTTAGGTGCATTATTTGATATGACTGGAAATTATGACATCACTTTCTATTGTACTGGATTGTTGATTGTTCTCTCGGGTGCCATGGTTATTCCTGTATCGAAGAGCATTGTTTGTGGAAAAACTTCCTCAGTTGTGAGTAAAGGCTCTGTTAAATCTGATCTTCGAAAAGTAAAGTTTGAAGAACAGAAAGGAACTACCACTATTCCTGTTCCCATTGATAATTTAACTAATCATGTGAAGGACAAGAAAGTTTATAACTCTAAAGAAAATGGAGATAACACAGAGCCATTGTTACATGAAAGTGGGAAAGAATTGTGTGTTAGTGATGGATGCAGTGGTGAAAGTAAAAAGCTCATTTCTGTGTATGAGAATCCGATTTCTCTTGTTTAAACATATGCTTTATACTTTTTATGTAGTTTGACGTATTAGCTTTAAAAGTTTGAATTTTGTAACATATTTATTTCTGTAATGATAAAAAACGCTTATTATTTTATTAACTATTTTAACCCTATTCAGTATGTTTGATGTCATTTTTATTTTCTCATTGATGTAGTATTGCTGTGTGAATTTATGTACTTATGTAAAATTTTTAACTTTGAAGTTTATAAAAAGCAACTGTTTATTTTATTTACTATTTTTGTTTTTTTATTTACATATCAGTAAAACAATTATTCAAATTTTATCTATCATTTACTACAGAAGAAAGTTTTTTCATACTCGTTTAAATCATATTGCAATCATTAATACCATGTGTTTTTATTGATGTGTTTTATGAATATTTGTAGTGTTTTGTCATTATTCAGATTCTTTATTTTTCGTAACATTAATTGTTAAAATTCAGTAAAAAGAATTTATTCTTACTCTATTTATGTAAATATAATTGTATTCTAATTGAGTGTTTATATATAAGCACAACACTTCAGTTATATTACCAGCTGTGTTTTGACTAGAAGTGAATAATTTTGTATCTATCTTTCAAAAGAAATTTCAATATAGCAACACTAAAGTATGTCATCATTTTTTGAAATATATGTTTCTGCTCAGCATATATTTTAAACATGCTCTTTTACAAGATTATTTTTATTGATCCCACTTATATAATTTTAATATTAATTCATCACAAAATATTAATCCTATTAAAATAGAAATCTATAGGTGTTTTTTATTGCATTAGCCTTGAAATTTTTCTGTCTTCTATTTTGCTACTTATAGTTCAAATATATATAATATAGAAAGAAGCTTCATATCTTTCTAACATCTTTAAATTTATATTTTTGAACTAATAAATATTTCAGTCAAATAGCTAAACAAAATATGTGCATGTTGTCTAAAAAACATTAAATTTTGATATATATTTATTCTCATTTTTGTGTGATAATTTTAGTGAAACAATGCCTCTAGTCTATGTCAGTGTTATAAATAGTTGTGCAATTTTTACTAGGTTGCGTTTTCCTAATAAATCATTTGAATGTTTTGTTCTCATTTAATATTTTACAAATACTTAAAACTTACTCTCTAGTAATTTTTTTACTTGCATGTATATGTTAAGAAAAAAAATTTGTGACTGATATTAAATTATAATTTTCTTCAAGAAATGTGAACGTATTTTCAGTACATTTACAAAATGTGTTATTGTACCAAGCAGGTAGATCATTTTACAGAAATTTTATTTTCCAAAATTTTTTTGAATGTAGAGATTTGTATCCTTTTAAAGTAGGAAAACATATGTTAGGAAATTATATATAAGATTATATATATATATATATATTCGTGCATAAGGATAAAAAACGTGCATGACAGAAAGTATATAATATAATTTATTCATATTATATATAAATGTCATATCAGATTGCTTTATTTTTGTATTCAATACTTCATTTTTTCTTTTTATATATCTCCATCATGTTTTATTTATAATACTGGAAGTAAATGTAGATTATATAACCTATAGAAATTTAATTGTTTTCCTAAGCATTTATAAAAATACTGAAACTGCACCCTGAGGGTTTTGGAGTCACCGTAAAATTAAATTGCTTCATCGTTTTTAAGAGTTTTTCAGAGCATTTTCTAATCCATTCAGAGATTCCAGTTTTACCAATTTTTCACCTTTTGATTTTTTGTATCAAGCCACAAATTTTCAAAATGTTCATCCAATTATGACCAATCACATAATATGCTAGGTCGTTTATGTGATATGATTATTGATTTCAGATATAGATGCATTTTTTATCTATAAAAAAGCAAATCGTGGTTTGAAACTCCAAGCAAACTATCAGCTGGAATTCACTCTTCATTTATTTAAATTCTTAAGTCTTACTTCTTCCATTTTATTTCTGTTTATTTATATTTTGTGATATTCTCTAAATTCATTTATTTGAATTGAAAATTTTGTGAAAATATTCACATAAAAAAAATCAAAACCATTTGAAATGCATGATATTTTTAGCAATTCATGAATTTAATCTATAATATTATAAAATATATTCATCAACCATTATATTCTTTGTAATATTGAATATTTTTTAAATCACTATAAATTTACATAAACTTTTCCCTGGATCAAACATTTAAACTGTGTTTTGTATGTATCATGCTTGAAGAAACTGGATGGTTTTACATTTTTTAAATCATCACTTCATGTTCGTATTGAAACATTAAATTTCCAAATTCATACAACCTCGTGAATCAAAAAAATTGCATGAATTTTCTATATAATGGCTTAAATTTCCATCAGTTTTCATTTGCAAAGAATTGAGATTTCCTGTAAAAATATTCACCTGAAATCAATTACTCATTTAAGAAATTTTTCAGTTCCTGCTTGGTAGAATACTTACCTATTGATGTAAATGTATCTAATCGATAAAAAAATAACAGTCTGTGATGTGTAAAGATTTTTAATTGTGCATTTATTGTAATTTGTGATATATTCTCTACATTAAGAGCATTATTTTTGGTTTGGTATTTTATTGCAATTTGCAAAAATATATTGTTAGAAAATAATTTTTATAATTATTTCCATATTTTAAAATTTTTAATCTAGATTATTTTAAATGTTTGAAATAGAAATATTTTGTTATGGATATTTCTATCGTTATTAAGCTTAAATTTAAGTAATATTTTCCATCTTCTTAGAGAATTTAAATAACTTGTTTTGCATTTCCTTTAATAAATTTTAAAGAAATATTTGTATTTTGTTTATATTTGTTTTCTTTTATATTAGTTATTCGTTATACTTGTCCTTATACAACAAGAATAATATTTTCTCTTGAAACTCACTGAGTAATTTAAAGTCTTTCCTTTTAATTTTGTTTGAAGATCTGATATTTTTGTATTATGAATTTTAGACTCCTCCCTGTAGGTGTAAAATAATAATTTCTTTCACTTCATGTGTTTAAACCTCGTAATAAATGTTTTAATCAATGATATAATCAAGTACTTGCTTTAAACTTTTTAACTTTGCATATTAATTTTCTGTTTCTGATTACAGCTGGAGTGTTTTTTGGTTTGAAGTAGATTTTTCTTACCTAGCTGTAATTATCTACTTGATATTTTCGAGATAATTTGACATTTGTATCTAATTTTTTTATTTTGTTGTAATTACATTTCTTACATTGCTATTTCATTTCTTATATTAGAAATAATATGTGAAATGCATAATATTTTAATAGTGTAACATTAGAAATTGTGTATATGTATTTCTATTCTACAATAGTTCATAAGATAACTGTTTAACTCTAATATGGTAAATATTAGTTTGATTCCCTAATCTCAATAGTTTTTCTACCATATTAAATACTAAATCATTCCATTACATGTAAAACTCTTCATTTAAAAGCTATGTAGTTTAACAGATATATATTTGATAGCAAATATATAGCTGTGTATTTTATCACTTATAATGGTATGGTGAACTTTGTGAAATTATAGATTTCACTATATAATGCTTAATTATTTTAAATAATATTTTCTAGTTCATTAATTTTAAGATTAATGTGGAAAAGACATTTTTGTAAAATATTCTTTATTTCTTAAGTAAATAAGTTATTTCCCAAATTTAAAAGCAATCATAGTTACAAATCGATTCTTATTTTCAAAATTTCAATTGCTTAGTCCATATTTTCTAATATATAATTTATTATTTTAAAATTAATAAATTTTATTTATTTAAGATTATTGGTTATTTAATTAAATCGTAAGTTATATATGATTTTCTATATTTGATTTATTATGCAGCAATTAATGTTTTTTAATTATTAAAAATAAATGTGTATCCAAAGTATATGAAAGTATTAATAAAAAATCCATTTCAAATTAAATGGACTTTATAGCATATATTAAATAAACATAAACTCTATTTTATCTTGATCCATTAAAAAATTAAATATGTACCAATTTAGTTTTGATTTCATAGTTTAGTATGAAAATTTACTTTTCTCCATAGCATTTTATAATTTAAATTATAAGTATTATTCATCTCATTTTTTTTAAATGGAGTGCTAGAAGTATGCTGTATTTGTGTATAAATATAAATCTTGCAAAGCATTTACAATTTACCTTCAAACCAAGTGAGCTTCTCCCAAAAAGAATGAGATTACAAATAAGTAAAAAACCTGTAACATTACTTGAAAATTTTGGGAAATATATTTGGCTAGTACTTCTCATTTTTACTCAAAAACATGTTACAATACAGTATTGATATTTTTCTTGCACTTTTTAATTTTTGGTTGTAATGTGAAGTTATTCAATATTTTGTATATAGTGTGAAAACTTACCCATGGTTGAACTGTATTGTATTTCCTATATCATGCCTACATTAGGCTTAACTTGTATTTTGGCATTTGCTCTTAAAAAAATTGAATGTGAATTCTTTGGTATGCCTATCAAAGATTTGTAACTGGCTTGTATCAACCCATCATTATTGAAAATTTTATTTTTTCATTATTCCAGTATTGAGGAAATAGAGTGTATTTAAATATGTGTAACTTCAATTATTGTAACATACAGTAGATGTATGTAATTGAAAGGAAAATTAAAGATAATAAGTTTCATAATTTAAGTGTATTTCTCTCCATTTGTTACTATTACGTATTGAAATAGACTCAATAAAATATTAATAGAAAAGATAGTGCAAATATTTTTATCTAAAAAAGAATGCAAATATATATATATATATATATATATATATATATATATATATATATATATATATATATATATATATATATATATATAAATATATGTATAATTGCATAGAAGTAATTGTCAAATCGTTATTTTTTAAACATCATACTATTATTGTTTTGTATTTTATTCAGTGAAATGTGTGGATATTATCTTATGCCGATATTTATTTCAATCACTCATTCATTTATATAAAGTTGGCAGAAAAATTCATTTTTCTCTCCAAATCGTTTTATTTTATATTTGATCAAGTTAATCAAGCCTTGTTATTAATCAAACAAAAACATAATTACAAATATATAATATTTTTGTTGGAATACTTTCGCATAGTTATTAAATACTTATTAATTAAAAATATTATATTACCTTTATAAAACATCATGTTTTGTATTTATTATCCTGCATAAATAAGCTATGTCACTTTATATTTTTCTCATTTCGATCATTTTACTTTAATGCATTAAGATTAACTATGCTTTGTTAAAGTATTGCTCTTAAAATCCAACTTTATTAAATGTTATACATTTTTATCATCTATTTAATATAAACTTTTCTTACAGTAATACTTACTTCATTATCTCTTAATAGGTACAGTTAACTGTTTCACAATTTATATGAATTAAATCCTTCTCCTACCTAGCTTAACACTTTTTTTGTTGAAAACATTTAATCTCTTTGAATCAATTATAATTACAGTAATAAAAGTAAATATAAATTAAATTTTGTTTCTTTGAATAATTTATCTTTCAATAAATTTGATAAATTTCGAATTGGTATTAAGAAACACTCTATTTCCATTTTTATTGTACATGAAAACTTCGGAGAAGGCTGTTATTTGTCATGTTACCTCTGACGTTTTCTGTATAATCATAAGTGATATGTTGTGATTGTATAAATGATTTAAATGTATATAATATCTATAACTGTTGAGCTGAAAGTTTGTGAGAAATGTAGAAAAAAAATTGCTTAGTTGATTTTATAAAACAAAAACAATATAATTTCAAGTTAATTTTAATTATATTTTTATTGAAAGTAATTATTAAGTGACACAGGACACACAGAGTGTAAAAAGCTTGTTCCAATTCAATTTATTAATATAATAGTGTGTAATTAATATAGTCTTTGTCCTGTCCTTGGTATACTTTGAATAATTTAATCCAAATATTGCATGTTCATGAAAGACTGCTTTCTCTTATTGTAATTGTAGAATTATACCAATCTGTGAACCTTGTTTCTATCAATCTCTCTTTAGAGAGGGTGTGAATTCAAATATATTAATTCTAATGTTTCCTGTGTATTATTTTGTAGACATAACATTTTTTGATTGAATACATTAAACTTAATTATGATGAGAACATTCAAATTTTAATACTTAAAATGTGCTGCTTCAGAGTGAATAATTCGACTTCTAAATTTTCTCAAATGTGAACAAGAAACTTCATCGATGTTCTCACGATCCTGTCGTCTCCAGAACTGTTGAATAACACATTAAGACAAACACTTTTAGACTACACATTAAATTGACATTTTCCCACATTTTTAAAAGGTATCTATTTTACATCATCAGGAGAGATATTTCCGCTAAACCTGATAATCAAAAACAAACCAACTAACTCTTCTTTCTCCGACACGAATCCTCTATCCTGTGCCCACCCCTGTCAGATAAAGAAACCAAAAGTTCTAGTTCCAATTAATTGTATAACTTTTAAACCTTTGTTAAAGAAAAATTTTGTAGAAAAAAAAATGAATCCAAATATACAATTATCAGGGATGTAATATTTATATTAGAAAATTTATTGCAATAAAAAATTCTCTTTACTTAGCTTCTTTTAAATAAAAACAATTTATGGATCGTTTAGGTGAACTGTGTGTATGTATATATATATATATATATATATATATATATATATATATATACACGTTAAGATCATGAAAATTATTTAAAATTTGATATTACTTTATTTCATTGCATTTCAAATATTTTTTTGATAGAAAATATATATGTTCTTTTACTGTTAGTTTTAAAACTATTCAAAAAATTTCTATTATAATTTTAAAAATATGAAATTTTTGTAGACATTAACATTTTAATTACGTTATCAAAACCTGAAACTTATACATAAGTAGTTCTATGCATCATGAATACAGATGTGGATGACAATATATGCGTTGACTAAGAGAGGTCCGTGGAATTCTCATTAGGAGATAAATTTGAACAAAGATACCACACTTTTTTTTTTTAATAATATGAGGAAATGCCATGCTAAATAGAATAAAAAATAATCACTTAAAAACTAAATAATTTAAACTTAATGTATTGCCTTTAAAAAACTTCAATTGTAAATCATTGTCTTACCGAATCGGTAAAATATTCGAGGCTACAGATCTTCAACCACTAGAATAGATTAAAAAATTTTTTAATCTAATGTTCGTCAGTGGGAACTTGCGTAAACAGGCTGCTTTTGGAAAGGGCTTGAATTAGTCATTTTTAAAATGATTTTAATTACAAGTTTTTATAGATAAGTGCTAATATACAATACTGAATTTTTTCCTCGGAATATATTGCGAATAAATAGGATTTAGTTTCTCAATGGTATGCAAAATATTAACAGCTATTATCATTACATTAAATCAAAAATTAAGCTACCAAATATTGTTTAGGAATAATCCTGTTTGATACCAATAACATTTTTTCTGATGGAAATGTTGATATTTATATTAAATTTATTTTATTTCTATTTTTAAAGTTATTCATTAAGAAAGTTTAAAAAAAAAATGACAACATAAAAATAGCTAAATGATTCCACGAGAAGAGAAATAACTTGAGGCACACAAAGTATACTGCAACTTAAATGCAAATTGATATTGTATAAAATTAAAATTTACCGTAAGCATAAATACATTGCTATCTGTAATATATTTTCATATTGGTTACTATTAATCTTAATCCAGGTGTCACAAAATTTTATGCTGTTAGGAAATTGATACAAAAGTTCATACAGGAAAATCCATTGATTTTTACTATGGTAATTATTTAATAATTCAAAACAAGGCGCAATACAGAAAATATGTCTTGCTTCAATCATGAATATTATAGATAAATTCGGTTAAGTCAGAAAATTTGAAAAATAGGATTTAAGATCCGTTGTGTTTTCACTTTAAGCGGCTGGAGCATGTTATATTGGTCGTGGTTCCAATGCCCCCCAAGTGAAATGATACTTCTGAGGTGGCATGTCAAGTATTCATGATATTTTCTGGTTGGTCCTTGCTTCTAAGTTACGAAGACTCTAATTCAGTTATTTCCACATAATTGGTAGAACCGAGTTCTGGGCCTAGTATAGGGAAGTATGCTGGTGTAACATACGTGGTAGCCACAATCTCTAGTTTTCAAAAATTTGACCAAGGAAGTACAACGACCTCAAAATGTTATTTGGAACTATTTTATTAATTTTATCAGGACCGGCGATTTAACCTCTTTGCCCGGGGCTTCGCCGCCCCGGGCAAAGAGGTAAAATGCCGCCACTTTATAACAAAAATTAAAAGAGATAACCTAAACCCTTTCCACAATTAATGGTAAAATAAATCGAGCAAAAAATAACTAATTTATTTATTTATATTTTTGGCACTAAATTAAAATTAGGGTTGCGTAGAAAAAAAGGAAAGAGTCATTTCTGGTGCATAGTTATAAAATACAGAACAGATATTTTTAAAAAAAAGTAAATCAAATTATAAAACCACTAAATATTAAAACATTATTACATATTAAAAATACATTTAATCCGAGAGTTGAAATTAAAAGTGTTTTTTTTTTCTCACTTTTAATTCTGAAAATTGTTTTATAATTTCTTTAACATTAATTTTTTCAGCCAGGTCATGTTCGACGGCTATCGTTGTTAAGCCGTTTAGTCGATCCTCGGTAGTTGTAAAGCGTAAAAAATTTTTAATTAATTTTAATTTGGAGAAACTCCTTTCTCCACTTGCCACACTTATTAGGAGAGTCAGCAATATTCTTAAAACTATACCAAGATTGGGAGCAAAATCCAGGTTCGATATGAATTTTAAAATCTCAACTGCACTTTCTTTTTTTGTTTAACAAAGCCAAAATAGCTACTATCTCGTCTGCCAAGTCAAGCGCGTTTATATCGGATGAATTCCCATCAGTCAACACTGTTTCTAAATCTTTACAATACTTTATATGTCGTTTTGAGGAATATCTAAATAATAAATATTGTATAAAAATTGGAAATAGTTGCTGTGGGTACTAATCAAATCAAACCTGGATTCGAGTGCATTGATAGCTTTATCTAATGTAAAAAAATAAAATTCTGCCTTTTATTTCAAAGCAGGATCTTCTATTGGATCATCTTTTGCCTCAATGTCGAAATTAACATTCCTTCTTCGAACTCTATGACGTGGCTGGGTGAGCTCAAAATTTGCTGGTATGTCAATTTCGTCTGCGAGTTTTCGAGCATCGCAAAGCATTTCATTAAAGGCTCTGTCCGATCTAAGATCTTTGAAAAAATCTTCACAATTTTTCAAGAGCTCCATAGCAGATGCTAAATCATAGTCTTTTGTCTGCAAGAGCTTACTTATAGGATTGATACAATTTAAGATTTTGTACCAAATTACAATGCAGCATAAGAATTTAAATTGCTTAACACAACTCCAGAAGCCTCAACTCTTATAGAGTTGTCAACCTCCGAGTTATTACAAACAGCAAGTAAAGCATCGTATATCCCTCCTAATTGATACCTTAGTGGTTTTAATGCATCTATTCGGCTTTCCCAACGAGTATCACTTAGAGGTTTCAAAATAAGTCTGGAAACATATTTTAATAATATGGTCCATCGAAAAGTTGATGAGGAAAAAAAAACAGATATATTTTTTGGACTATATTAAAAAAATTAGGGCTTCGAAGGATACTTTTGTCACATCATTAACTACCAAGTTTAATGAGCGGCTGCTACATGGAAGGTAAAATGCTCTTGGATTTAACGCATTTATTCTAGATTGTACTCCCGATTTACTGACTCTCATGTTGGCCCCATTATCGTAAGCCTGTCCCCTCATATCCTGCAAATTCAATCACAATGTTTCAAGTCTTTTAAGTATTAGAGCTAAAAGTTCATATCTAGTCGATCTTTCCCTCGGAAGAAAGCTTAAAAAGTTTTCATTAATTTAAATGGAAACCTCCTTGGGATTGGACTTGTCAATGGATACATACCTTACTAAAACTGTCATTTGCTCGATCTTGCTGATATCAGGAGTGTAATCTAGAATTTTTGAATAATATTTAGCTTTTTTAATATCAGTAATAATATGAGATGTTATATTTTCAGCTAAAAGAATAATCAATTCATTTTGAATTTCTTTTCCGAGATAGTGCACTTTAGCTTCTTCTTTTTGAAGCACTCTGCGGATATGCTCTTCCATTACTGGATCAAACTGAGCAAGTAATTGAATAATTTGTAAAAAATTACCGTTACCGAAATCGTAAAGTTTGTCACTTGCACCTCGGAGGGCTAAACAATTTTGAGCAAGCATTTTTATTGTTGAAACAATTCGTAGAAGCACCTCGCTCCAATAATTTATTTCTGCGGTAATAAGTCTTTGTGAATGACTGTCAATCGTTTTAGAGTACTGTATTCTTTGACTTAATTCAATCCAAGACTTTTGACTTTCGATATGTTTTTTAGAGGTTTCATGTTGATTTTAAGTCTTAGCGAGGTGCTTCCAATCTTTAAAACCTCCAATAGAAAGGGAACTTAAAGTAGAACCAAAAAGAAACTAATTTTTGCTGTATGTTTAAAAAACACCCTGTATATATACAGGATGTTAGGGGTTTGATTCCAAATATTTTAATGCATAAAAATATGATTCATTTTAAACAAAAAAGTTTAGTATATCATGGGTCAAAACTCAATTATTTTAGAAAGAGAAAATGTTTAAAAGTTTGAGAAATTTAATTTTAGGGCCAATTTGCCGCCCCAGGCAGGGGCCCGACTTGCCCACCCCTAGCGCCAGCCCTGATTTTATATTAAGTTTGTGGGATTTTCAACACACATTCCATCTCTATCCGTTATGTATTATGGTCGCTTACATCTTTCAACAATGTCAGAAGATCCAAACTCTATGTTACTCCGAAATTGTTCAATCAAGAAAGTTTTTGATTAGCGAAAACACAAATTTTCGTGGTTGAATAATCAACCTCACTTTGAAATATTATGTACTAGCTGTACCAGCCCGGCGTTGCCGGTGCATTTAGAAAATGCAGATAAGTGAATAGCGCAGGAATAGTAGTGTAGGACATGTAGACTGTCTCTCTCTCTCCCCCCCACACACAACATTCCCCGTCGATAAAAAGGAACAATATATCCTAAATATTTTAAGCGGAAAATTTTCCAAAAGATGGTCGCCAGAATTGTTTCTCAAAAGGAGCTGGTACAACCCCGGAATCAGCTATCGGCGAGCAGCGATCTCGAGAAGAAGTTTTATAAATAATTTTTTTAAAATTTTTCTAATTCAAAAATCGAAAATCGGGCTTCGAGGTCTGGTGGCCAGCCCCTTTGTGCTTCCGTGTAAAAAATTCCAGGTCCCTGCGTGCGATAGATTTGGCTGGAGAGCTCGGTTAGACAAATGGACAGACAGACAGACAGACAGACACATTACACTTGCTTTTATTATTATAGATTTCATATATAATATTAACTCTTGACATTAACTTTTGTTCGGATATTAACTTTTGAATCTCTTTCCTTTTGAAAATACAAAGTCCGAATTTTTATGGTTAAATTAACCCTTTGGGTTAACAATTGAATTTGACAACTAAAAGACTTGTCATTTCTTTACTTGGGCGGGGTCACAGTGGACGAATCTGATACGTCATCTGAATTTAAGAAGCAAGCGTTGATGTTTGCGGCACCGGGCGGCGATTATGGACAAATAAAATCTTTCCCACGGGGATAAAAATCTTTAAATAATTCAGTACTTAAAGGGTTAAAATAGTTTTTCTGTTAATCGTGGGACTTTACTCATATTGATTTTTGATAACTTTCAGTTATCTTAGGATGTTTAATGTGCTCTTTTCTTCTTTCCAGGATCTTTTAGCGGTTTGATTGTGTGAAAATGTATCTGTGTAAAATATGCTTCAGAACATAGACGAATTCGTTTTATTTTCCTATTTTTCCTCTTACATAATTCAAGAATCGCCAGCTATGTGTATTTAGCTATAGTGTAGTGTGAAACACAAATTATTTTCTAGAATAATGTTAATAAATTCAATGGTACATAAGAATATTTATTTTAAACTTTTTTTCTAACTTGTTTTTTTTTTTTTTTTTTTTTTTTTTTTTTTTTTTTTTTTTTTTTTTTGCAAAAGCAATTTTTAAACGATTTGTGTTCAAAATTTTTTGGAGTCCGATTCTCATTTCTGACGTGAATATCTATAGAACTATAGAATCTTTGAGATAAAGTCTCTCGTGAGTTAAATATAGGAAAATCACATCTCAAAATTACTTTCGTATGACCTTATTAAATTTTTAATAAATAGGTCCATCATGTGATGGACCATGGTAACATATGTTTCTAGCCTATGGTGGATTATTCAAAATATGTAATCAGAGCATGCTTGGAGCAGTGGCACGAGATGATACCCATTAGCAATGAACTGAACCTGAAACCATCCGAAAGATAAGAAGATCAAAGGATCGTGTCTCAAGAGGTCGTGGAGCCCATATATGGGCAATTAATTATAATTTCAACATCTTCGAAATTCCGCTTCAGCAGCTTCTTCACTGGATTTGGAATGTGCAGAGGGGAACTATCTTACAAAATAACATCCAAATATCCACTCTGTTAGGGAGCTAGAAGGACATCGTTGCGCAGAGGACATTCATAAATGATTAATTAAAAGGATTGAAAGCACACGTCTTTTCTAAAAAATATAGCCTTATGATAAATTATGCTGTAAACCTTTACCAACAGTGTAGAATAAAAAAATACTAGTTGATTTCCGAGTGAATTTTCTATTGCCCTTATTGCAATTCTGTGTATTGATTTATCCTTTCAGATGGAAATAGACTTCGTCTGTCCACAAAATGTTCTACGGCATTTCATTGTCCACTTCCATGTGAGCAAGAAATTTTAAATCAAAAGCAGGAAACAAATCTTGCATATGTGCAATTTTGTATGGATAGCAATGCAGGATATTTCTTAGAATTGCTCACCACCATTATACTCCATCTTCTGCAAATTCATTCACACTGCAGTGGCCTCTTCCACTAACGTCAAATCAATTTTTTTCCCATCAGATTGCACAACAAAAGAGCTTTCGAATTTCTCCATACATCTGGAAATCATTGCCATTTTTCATACCGTTGAGTTCCGGAACTCCTACAGAGCTAATGGTGCATTGTTAACTTTATTGTAAAAAAGCTTTATAAACAGAGCTCGTCCCTTCATTGAGATAGTCACGGCGAAATGAGGAAAAGCCACGTATTCGCCGTTTTCATACTAACTGTAATAAGCGATGCACATGACAAGTGTATTCATCTAAATATTCTCACGCTTACTACGCCATCTATTACTTAAATTTCGATTTAATTTTTCTTATTCTTAATTCGTTATTTCTTCCTTATTTATAAGCACTCCTTTCAAAATTGTCGTCATTTTGTTCAGTTGTCCTTTATTTTTCAATCATTATATTTACTATAATATTTCTATATATATATATTTTGTTCAAATTTTCATTTGTTAATAAAATACTTTTTATTCATCCACTCAAGTTCAACTATTTATTTTTTTAATTTGAAATAAATTACACTTGATGTTAATACAGTTTTTCAAATATTAATTTTGTTTTTAATTTATTTATTTATTATTAATTAATTTTAATTTTATCAGGGAAAAAATGCACTATTGTGTAGAGGGGCCATCTGTTGGCTCAACAATTACTCTATCTCCAGATTTTTTTTGTTTTTGTTTTTTTTTTTTTTTAATTTTTATTTACATTCTTAAATTCATTTATTTTAATTATCTTGTGTGTAAATGACTTTATTATTTTCTTTAATAATTCAACTTTGTGGTTTTGAAATAAATTAGTGAGAGAGATAGAAATTGTCATGTGAGAAAGAATTTCTTCCAATTTAAATCGAAAAAACGAATGAAAATTATTTATAAAGGGATTTTTGCTATAAAATGAAATGAAAACTTTGTCTTGCAATGGCAAAATTGGTAGAGCGTTGGCGTAGAATTTTCATGTTTTCTAATCGATTCATTAGATGCATAATAATAATCGAAACAGTATATTAAATCAATCGTATCGATTATTGCTGTATAAGCAAACAATGCGAAATTTAATAAAAAGTCGCAAAAATAAAATTTTTCTTTGTTAATCTCAGTAGAAAATGACTTTGAAGTTTTATTTATATATATTACTTGTAGCTTTTTATAATCACTCTATATGCTATCATAAAATATTTCAATTATTATGTTAAGGTTATTATTTACTGAACAAAGTAAATATTAAGACTAAATATTTTTAAGTAGAAAATGGATATAGAAGTGCAACAAGTATACTGATTATAAGGATTAAAAAATGTAAATATTTTGAATTCCATCCAAAGAAGCTAAGCAATATATCAGAACAACAATTGACACATTCTTCCTTAAGAGTTTTTGGAAAAGATATAAAGCAAAAGAAGGAGATATTACACCATTTATTGTATGCTGTTTCTGATTTTAATTTAATGACAGTAACATGTATTCACTTAGAGTTAACATGTGGTTGGATACATTTTATTGGTACTCAACTAGGCGAATATTTCTGGAGGGAAAATATTCGCTTTATGAATTATCCAGCTAGACTTTCAAAACATATCACTATGAAGCCTGTTTGGGAGCTCTGGGGAAAGTAATTGCAAAACGCAAATCCTATTCACAAAATTTGCTTAAGCCCTGAAAATATCGTTGAAGAAAAATTGGAATAAACTACAAATAGAGAGCCCATAAATTACGTTATGAAAAATTACGAGTTGAGTTATTTCTATCGATAAAAAGGGACCTTACCCAAGTTAACCGATTTTTTATTCGATTTTGTTACCACTCTTTTATACCTTCTAATGCACAGGATCATGGTGAGTGTCGTAACTGTTGAATATCTATTTTAAGGTTGTATATATTATAATATTTTAAATTAAATAAAATCTTTCTTAATGTTAAACACTATTGAATTAACGATAGGAGAATGACATTCACCTAGTTTAACATTCGGTCGAAAAATAAGTTTCTATTGTTATTTTAATGTGTCATATTTAGTTAACATATGTTCAATCTAGAGATTTGTAAACAAATTTTCAGTGATTTATTTAATCAAGTATATTTTACAGATCTTTAAAATATTAGAATAAAATACGCATGACCGTGATTTAAACATAGTCATGTATATTCCTTTTTATAATCAATCCATACCTACTTTAGATTTGGCACTTAATGATTACTTATTTTCTTTGAAATTGAAGGAACACTTGCATTTTATTTTTCCGATTGTAACAAGAAAACATTTATCGAAACTTAATATGATGGGCAAGAACAGGATTTCTAATAGAATTAAATACACTACTGGCCATTAAAATTGCTACACCAAGAAGGCGACATACTACGACGTGAAATTTGTACGAAAGGAAGAAGGTGCTGTGATATGCAAATGATTAGCTTTTCAGCGCATTCAGACAAAGCAGGCGCCAGTAGCGACACCTACATTGTGTTTAAATGAGGAAATTGTTCAGCCGCTTCCTCATACACAAATTGCATTTGAACGGTGTTGCTGGTGAAAAGTTGTTGTGATGCTTCGTGTAAGAAGGAGAAATGCGTGCCAGCACGTTTCTGACTTTGATAAAGGTCGAATTGTAGCGTACCGGGATTGCGGTTTATCTTATCGCAGTATTGCTGCTCGCGTCGGTCGAGATCCAATGACTGTTAGCAGAATATGGAATCGATGGGTTCAGGATGGTAATACGGAACGCCATGCGGGATCTCATTGGCCAACTATCACTAGCAGCCGAGAAGACAGGCATATTATCCGCATGGGCGTAATGGATCGTGCAACCACGTCACGAGACGTGAGTCAAGAAACGGGGTCGTTTGGAAGACAACAAGTGTCTGCAAGAAAAGTTCGACGACGTTTGCAGCAACTTGGACTCTCAGCTCGGAGACCATGGCTGCGGCTTCCCTTGACGCTGCGTCATAGACAAGAGCGCCTTCAATGGTGTGATCAACGACGAACCTGGGCGCACGAATGGCGAGACATCATCTTTTCAGATGAATCCAGCATCTTGTTCTGTGTACAGCATCATGATGGTCGCATCCGTGTTTGCCGGCATCGTGGTGAACGCACACTGGAAGCGTGCACTCGTCATCGTCATACTGGCCCATCACCTGGCGTGATGGTATGGGGTGCCATTGGATACACGTCTCGGTCACCTCTTGTTCGCATTGACGGTGCTTTGAACAGTGCACGTTACATTTCTGGTGTGTTACGACCCGTGGCTCTAGCCTTTTTTCGAACCCTGCGAAACCCCACGTTTCAGCAGGATAATGCCCGACCGCATGTTGCTGGTATTGTACGAACCTTCCTTGATACGGAACATGTTCGGCTGTTGCCCTGGCCAGCCCGTTCTCCAGATCTTTCACCAATAGAAAACGTCTGGTCAATGGTTGCCGAGCGACTGGCTCGTCACCAAACGCCAGTCATTACGGTTGATGAACTGTGGCATCGTGTTGAAGCTGCATGGACATCTGTACCTGTACATCCAATCCAATCTCTGTTTGAATCAATGCCCAGGCGTATAACTGCCAGAGGTGGTTGTTCTGGGTACTGATTTCTCAGGATCTATCCAGCCAAATGTTTTGAAAATTTAATGACTTGTTATTTCTAGTATAATATATTTGTCCAATAAATATCATTTTGTTATCTGCATTTTTTCCTTGTGTAGCAATTTTAATGGCCAGTAGTGTATATTGTGGTTCTGCATTTTAAAATAACTTAATAGATTTTGTAACTGTATGGTAGACAACAGACTATCACAACACAGTAGCAAAACAGGAACTGAAACACTATGTCTCTGAGTTCCATTTCACATTTTTCTTCCATTATTAATGAATAATTTTGTTTTTGTTTTTTTTATTGTTCTACTTGCGTAATTAATTGCAGTTAATTTTCTCGGATGTTAATTAATAGAGTTATGAAAATATCCCTGCATAACCAATTCAATGATAAGTTATAGTCGCATTCTTTCGCTTACCTATTTCTTCTATAGTTAACCCATTTCATGATTTTAAACAATGTTCACATACGACGAGGTCAGAACTTGAGTGGTCAGAGGTTCATATTGAATTATTTTTTTAACATGACAACTTTCTTCCATAACAACAGGTATCGAACTCGCAAACGTGACTAATTTCAATTATATGCCTTGCACTACCAAACTATTGCCAATTCATAAAAAGTCAACAGACAATCCTTATTGTATAATTACACTGATGTAAATATAATTAGGTTAAAAATACTATATACATTTTCGACCATATTTAAAAAAATTGTAAAAATTTTAAGCTTTTGGTTTAGAAAAAAATGACTTTAAAATTCGTTTTTATATATATATATATATATAATTATCACCTATTTACAAAATATTATGTTTTAGCACGATGAGAAATTCTGAAATTTCTCGTTCGTTTTATCTTAAATAACATAGTAACTTAGAAAAAATAGAAATTTCTTTAAATGCTATGTCTTGTCAATGAATATTAAAATATAGAAAATATATTTTAATTTAAATTTTTCCATTAAAAATTGCAGTAACAGTCTAATTAATTAAAAAAAATAGCCGCTTTGACATTTTAAACAATCTTTACTCTTGTTATAAAGCTGAGCAAGTCAAATAATAAGTAAAATTTATAAATAGTTAGTGCAATGTATATTTCTCATTAAATTTGTCCCTCTTCAAGAATCCTAAAATCATTAATTATTTCTGACAAATTCCATGGTTAATGATGTCCTTTGTGCTCTGATAAAAATAACTTGGATAAATTGCTGCTAAAGACCAGGTTTCGATTATTGTAAGCCGGCATTTAAAATTAATTTTCCGGTTTTATTTCTGCTGAGTTGGATATCTTCTTTCATCTGTTGATTCGATTCAAAAGGTTAAATCATTTCTCCGTTTATAATGCAAGTCCTGTACAGAATGGATTATGTCGCAAATAATTTAGAATACTATTAATGTAAATTTAGATATTTTACAAAAAATAAATAAATAAAAATAAAAAAAAATCATATTTTTTTTCGAATGAAAACCTATATTTTTGAAATTTTTGTAAAACAAATTTCTTTCAAGAACCGTAAGAAATTTTTGCTAACAAATGGGTTATCAATTTCGTTAAAACGAATTTTATCCTGTGAAATGCTATTTTAAACGAAGAACTAGAGGGAATTTCAGAAGTAATCTATTTCCAAGATAAAAAATTTTTCGCTTTGGAGAAATCTTGTCTACATATATAGCATTTAGAAATTAAACTTCCTTGATTATTATTATTATTTTTTTAATGAAATGTATATCGAAATTAAGTCTATCCACTTTCTTCAAGATTCTGACTGTTCATTAAGATATAAAAAACTCTTTTCTGGAAGAGATGAAGATTTTATTTCCTAAATAATTATAACTTTAATTAAATAGTGCAGTTATAATTTTTTTTTTAAAAAAACAATAATTTGTTGAAAAGAAATACCATGTTCATTTTATACATTTTAAACACCACGTTGAAATCATCCAACGCAGTAAATCATCGTTGTAATCGCAATCATTGATTAAGTTGGGAAAACTTTTGCATTTACAAAATGTAGAAAATCGAATAGAGGACTAGCTTAAGTTTAAAACATAATTTTTAGCATTTACAAATGTTTATGGCCAGAAAGTCATATGGATGGAAGCAAGTTGTTGTACCAACATCCTTCCAAGTACCTAGCCCTGAATTAGGCTCCCCCAGTGAGATAGAAGCAGCCGAGTAGGAGTCTTCGTAATTTAGAAGCAGGGACCAAGCAGAAGACTCCCCAATACTTGACCTGTCACCTCAGAGGTATCACTTCACATGTAAGACATTGCGATCATGACATATTTAATGTGTTCCAGCCGCCATTAGCGAATAAGACGGATCTTAGTTTGGGTCAGTTTTCAAACTCACTATCGTTCGATAACGAACGTCTTAACTAACCAGGCCGACGATGCCGGTCATCAGAAGTTACAACCATTCAAAAAAAAAAAAAAAAAAGCCTCCAGGCTTACTAAGGCTCAGTGGTAAAGCAGAGCTATTTAGTTTGACAAGTCTCGTGTTCGATCCCACCACTGTTAAACAACTGGAGATAGGTATTGCGCTTAAACATTTTTTCTCGCATGTCTGTCACAGTGGGTGCTTAACAGATTTCTATATTCCTCTCTTGCGTTGGTTCCTTCCTAGAATCCATTTATATGAAAACACCTCCTGGATAGCAATAACCGCGATGGACATTACAACATCTTATAACAAGTTTAAGCCAATATAGTGTTCACTAGGTGGCATCAAAATTTCCAATTTACAGTATCCAAGTGATTAATATTATTGACACGAGCTGTGTAATGATACAAATATATTTTTAAAGTGACAAACTAGTGGTGGTTCTATTATGGTTTGAACCGGATTCATATATGCAGGAAGAATTTATTGACAGAACATTTGTAAGCAATAGTAGGAATGTTGTAATCAACTACTTGCATAATACACTGGTTACCAAATATTAAGGGAAAATCACAAAAATAGGGATAACTTTCCCAAATATAAGACAAAATGAAATTTGAATATGTTGATAAGTAAAAAAAGCTAAACAAAATAACATTATGCAAAATAGTGACCCGAGTATCGGAATACGTCATTTGCGAGATGCGTGAAAATGTACGTCGCAGAGCAAGGCGGCAATTATCGCTGCTTGTTTGAGATTATAAATCTGGCATAGCGAAATTGTAACAATGGCCTCCAGGCACATTGAAACATTTCTGTGGCAAGTTACAGGCAGGATAAAGTCAGATAGAAGTGGCTAAATTGCTGAGTGAGAGTTCGTCTTTGACAACAATTTCTAATCACGGATTCGGCATCCAGGAGGTTCATTTAAAGACAGTCACGCTCTACCACGAGTGTCAATGACCGATATTTGTTCTCGAAGTGTGTTCATTATGCTCACGAAGGAATAGAACCACAACTCCGTCTGAACTCATACACTTCCATGGTACAAGCTTTGGAAGGTTGGTATCCAGATCAACCTTGCGTCGAAGGCTTCACGTACGTGATCTTTATGACAGCCGACCAGTCATTAGCATCCTGCTGACGTCACATCATAGGCGGGAACGTTTGAAATGGAACGTCAAGACGTACATTGGAATCTTGATCAATGAGAGCTGTTCTCTTTACGGATGAGTCCAGATTTAACCTTGAAAGTAGGTCCCTTTTTCATTTGGAGAGAACGTGGAACCCGTTTTCGTCAATCAAACATCCTTGAAAGAGATGCATATGGATCAGGCAGCGTCTGTATTTGGGGTGGTATCGCTTTGGGTGGGCTCACACACATCTATGCCTTTTCCAGTCTTTCCATTTTTGTTCACACCTATAGAAATAATATCCTGGATGGTTATGGGTGTCCTTACACAGGAGCAATTGATGATGCTTTCGTGCTACAGGATAATAATGCGAGACCACACAGGATTCGCATGGTTGATACTTATCTTGAACCGAAAACAATTAAGCTCATAATATGGTCAACTCGATCACCGGACTTCATCCCAATCGAGCATGTTTGGGACGCTCTAGGATGACTTACAGCTGTTCTCAATTCCCCTCATAGGATCCTAACCATGCTTTCAACTGTTTTGGTAGAAAATATCTCGCATTTCCTACTCAGTTAATTGACTGCATAATTGAAAGCATCACACATCTCTGAAAGTGATGTATTTTTCTCGAAGGGGGGGGGCGGTCATATCCCATTTTGAAGATACTTTTCCTTTACCAAACTTAAACCTCCCATTTGTTTATTGTATGCATGTGCTAATTTTTATAACACCATAATTGTTGGTGATTTATTTTTATGCTATTTTGAACCCCCTTATGTGTGGTATAATATGTATCAGTTTCCTTAAATTCCACGCATAACTTTTTGCATTATCGTCATTTTTTCTTAATTTCTAATAACCAGTGTATTTTTTCACAAATTGTTGAAATGCCGTTATTCATGCCTTAATAGAACATTTCTCCTGTTCATACTGAAAAATCCACTTTGGAATAGCTATTCAAGAAAACAATTAAGCTCATATTACCAATTGGAATTTTGTCAACATTTGTGGCCATCATCTGATAGTTGATAACTTTAATTTCAAAACTGTTAATAATTTGACATGTTTGGATACAATTATAATTTTTTTTTAAATATACAATTTCCAAATAAATTAATTGCAGAATCTTTCAGCACTTAACTGCTGTGATTGAACAAGATGGAATGGACTGTTTTCTTTAGTCTTTGATTGCATGCCCAGTAATTTAGGTTAACTATCAATTTTGCTGCTAAGGGTTATACTGAAAAGTTTATTTAACTTAACTAACGTGTCTCTGAAAAAGTGGTAACAGATATGCAATATAAAATACAGTCTCTGAAGGACAGTACGTCTTTTTCCAATAATTTTCCTAGCTAACACTGAAAAGCATGGAGATAAGACAGACTTCTACCTCATGATGCTCTAGACCTCATATGACAGAAGTTGCTTTTTCCTTAGAACATGTTGACCACAAAAGGAAACTAAGCTAATCAATTAAATTTAATCCTTTAATTAGCATTTGCAAGCTTTAACATTGAATAAATTTTATTAATTACTTTTCAAACTAAAAAAAGGTAATATTTTAAAAGATATTAAAATTGTGTAAACATTTGTTATTAAGGTAGAACAACATAAAATAGTATCACATATATCACTCTCTCTGAGTGTCACAAAATAATTCTAATCAATTCTGTTTAAATTGATAATCGTGCCCATTTTTTTCAACACAAAACTTCATTTCTAATAAAAATTTAATGGATATGCAAAAAATGAATTTCTTTTTCTAACTGCATATTTAACAAGTTGTAATTAAAGATTTTGCGAATATAATATTAGACAAAGATCAGATTTTTATATAGCAGTATGACCCAAAATTAATTTTTTTACTACAAAGCAATTTATGTAGAAATACACTTCTCAAATAGATTTATTATTAGATTTTTTAGTTGCTCTTTAGTTATTTTAGTTTCTACTTCTAAGAAGGATTTAAAAGAAATTATATATGTAAATATATGTAAGGCTATCAGCCAGAAAACTTTAATAAGTAATTAGTTTAATAAAATTGCTGAGAAATGTGAAATCATAAAATGATAATGTTCTATAAATTAGATTGGTATGTTGACCCATAATTAATGAAATAGTTATAACATTGTCCCATAGAACATACAACTGATATACATGATACATATAGATATTTTATTTTCAGCTTCATGATACATAGCAGATAATGTTACAAATAGATTTTCATAAAAAATTTCGCTTATATATGTATCAAGCACGAAAACAAGCAACAATTTCAATTTCACACAATTTATAACATCAGTTAAAGATTTGCAACTCAGAGTGAACATTTATAAATGTATGTATCTATATATAACACATATTGATATATTTATATATATATTATGTTGAAACTTTATATTACAGTAACATTTGATTTCCATTTAATTTAAAGTTGAAATTAAACAAAGCCTGCAATTATAATATTGTGCAAAATAATATTCCCACTTATCAATTTAGTAAAAAAAATTTTTTGAAGATAAATTGATTGAATTTATTTTCATAATTTATTACTATCATCAAATAAAAAGTTATCATTAATATAAATAAAGTGAGATATTTATATATATTTACAAACTATAACATTAATAAAAAGTTACAAGCAATATTTAAACTTTCGCTCAGTACTATAATATCAGTCTTTTCAGATAGTTATTATATACATCACCATGCTTTTTGTGTGAGTACTGTATTCATAATAAATATTAGAAGTAACTAACTTAAAACATAAATTTTTCATTTTTACTTTGAAGAAAATAGAGTATTATATTATCATTCATAAATAAAAACAACTATATCTATAGCACTAATTTTAAACATAGAAGAAACACATTTCTGTTTTCAATATGTCAACACAATTAATTTTCAAAACATAACACATTCTTGTTTCTTTTAATTGTATTAAAATATAAAAACTAATCTATATAGTACTGTGCCCTTTTACATTAAAGCAAAAATATTCAATTTTTTTCAAGTAAATGAGTTTTCACCAAAAACATTTGATAAATATTTGAACATCAACACATGCACCATTTTTCTATAAAAGATTTTAACTGTTTATATATTTGTAGATAAATTATAACACAAGAAGCAAAACATTTAGATGAAATATTTTAAAAAAACATGGCAAAAATTTTATAAATGTGTGTATGTGATTTTACACATAACAGGCAAATAGACATGAAATGCTTCATTATAATTAAAAATGCAATATAGTAAAATTAAGTAGACAAGTATATGACAATTAGCATTTGATGAACTCCAAATAAATATTCTCAATACCTTTTATGTATTCTAAGGAATAAAAGAAACTAAATCAGAAAATATAAGGCTTTTACAAGAAATTGTCAACTGAAAGCATTAATATTTATGAAAATGATTGAAATGTAAAACAATTTTAAATATTTATAATTAATTTCAATTTATATACAAAAATATAGAATTTCAACATAGGAATTAAAAGGAAACAATTTAATATGGCAAATTAACTAACGGTATTATCAAATAAAATTTCTAATGATATATTAGATAAATTTCCATTTGTATTAAGTTTGAGCAAATAACTTTAAAATATGAAGAAACATGAAAGTGGAATTTTTTTTTTTCCACTTGAAAATAATAAAGGAAGACATTTAAAAAATTCTTTAAAGATTTAAATTTATTTACCAAAATGTTTTTTTTAATATGCATTTATTTAGTATCTGAACTATTTAATTAATATTACAGAAGACACAGATTGAAAAAAGCACATTTATATTTTATTTATATTCCACTAAAACTTTATAAAAATGAAGAAACAAAAATAGCAAAATAGTATAAGGTAAACTAAAATTTATAACTTGTTTTTTAGACACATACATGCATTTAAAAATATAACTTAAATTTAAATAAATGTATTGCTAAATATTATCTTCAGAGTTTACCGAGGAACCACATCCTTAAATATTATAATTTATAAAAATGAATTAAATATGAAATTAAAGAATTGTTTATGAATTTTGTGGTGAAATAATGTTCAAACAAGAAGAAATATCTTATGTTTGAGAGTAATGATCCCTTACATTATAAATGCATAATTTATAAGCAACGTTAATAATTACTGTTGCTTTCATTCAAGAAAAAAATGTCATTTGATGATACAACAATATTTTCAGTAATTAGTAAATAATGTCATTTTTGGACATACTATTTTATTCTTTTAATTCCACTTTAACCCCTTACCTGCCAAGGAAAACTTACGAGATTCGCTCCCCAGTGCTACCAGTTTTCACACAGGCACGCACAGTTATGCGGTGTATCAGTGGAAAAGAAGAGGCACCCTTTCCATTCTAATTGTTTACTTACACAAAACAAAAATGGAAAAACACTGGAAGTGAAAGAATAAAAAGTTACGAACTACTCGAAAACAAACACAAATAATAACTGCAACGTATGGAACAAAAGCAACAGCTTCCCCTGTTCCAAGAAATATTCCCCTCTCCAAATCGCCTCTTCTTTGAAATAGATGTAATATCATCACAACAGATCTGTTAAACAATATCAACGACATTCTATTGCATTCCAAAGCCATGGGTCTAGCTTTACTGATAGCAGAGAAGCATATTACCGAAAGCGTATATATACGCCCAGGGCAGTCAACGCATCAGCTTAGCGCGACGTATATATATGCCCGCTGCAGGCAAGGGGTTAAAGAAACCTGGATAATGAGCTTAATGATATCAGAATAAATCATTAAATCATAATGGCAAGGAGAAATGTAATTAATATGTTCTAGCTTGATGTGTGGGGGGAGGAGGGAGAAACACACATAAAACACAATTCAATTTCATGCAATTTATTTCATAACATTTTCTGTGCAACATGCTTAGAATTGTCATAAAGATAGCAAAAAAAAAAAAAAAAAAAAAAAAA
>JAPDSC010165278.1:161559-198406 GCA_026290005.1 Latrodectus geometricus
TATATATATATATATATATATATATATATATATATATATATATATATTCTAAGTTAAGTATTTTGGAGATTATTTTTATACTCCCAGTTTTCCACCATATACTGAAGATTTGATGACGGTTAAATATATTTCTAATTATGAAAAATTTCAAACATTTCTTTTAAAGAATTTTTAATTTTATGTTATTCTTAACAATTTGCATCAGAATATTTTAATAACAGTTATCTTTGATTTACTTATTACATAATTTAATAATAATATGACTTTTAAGATTTCTACTGATATTGTTAACCTTATTTTTTGAAATTTTTACAGATAGTATCAAAATATTTCAAATATAGACCTAAAATATATATACCTTTTGGAAAAATATCTTTAGAGATTATATGCTTTATATATGGACATACAAAATCTTCTCATATAGTCATTCTATCAAATATAATTGTAAAATAATAACCTTGATAGTATGATATTTAAAATAGCTTAATTATAATGAATAGTAAATTCAAACATCAAACTAATTACTAAAAACATTAGTACATCAAAATTAATGTGTCTTGACCATATTTAAAATTGTCAAAAATTAATTTTGGTAAATTGACCAAATTTCTGAATAGGATTCAATTATATTTTTTTCGTTTTTATATAGATGCTAATATTTTACATGTGTTTATAAAATAAATTCAGAATCTTCATTAATTTTTCTTGTGGTAAAAAATTTGTTTTTTAAACTGCATATTTTCCTGTAACTAATGAAAAAAGTTTTGCAACTTAATATTGCATAATTTCTTAAAACCTTCATTTATAATGTTATTTTAGCAATGTGCACTCATTATAATTGTTAAGAAACTGACCAGTGACAAGCAAAAGCATCAATTTTATCAATAATTATATCATTTAATTAAACAAATTTATTTTAATTATGTACATCATTTATATAAAAGCCATAAAAATTACCATAATACAGGAAATGTTATTTTAATTTTTAAATAATTATTAATTTTAATCATATTACATTGATGGGATTTAATAAAAAAATAATAGAAATTCAATTTAAAAATTTGCTTCAGTATCTTTTAATTAATTCTAAAGTATAGTAATGTTACATAGTAGTGAGTTCTTGTTACAATAATGAAATAATGTAATGTGAATAATTCTAAAGGACACTTGGAGGATATGCCAATACATGCCCTTTAAATGCAGAGTTTGTAACCTATTATTTGCATTTTGTTTTTAATGGAGAAGAAAAATGTTATTTTAAGTTCATAGTAACCACTTAATCAATTCCTATTATTTTTTCATTTAAATTAAAATTATTGTTGTTGTGCATGCATAAGCATTATTGAAAATTGCAGTGCGGCCTCATAATGTATTCATAAATTTTCCATCTAAATATCTTGTATTTGGTAGATTGCCATCTGCTTACATATTTTATAAAAATATAAAAAAACCAGCAATTTTTTATTAAAATTTTCATCTTATTACTGTCAGATGATTTATTTTTTGATTATTATAATTATAACATGTATTTTGATAAATTTTTCTCTTGATTATTACATTTTGTTGAAATTTGACATTGTTTTTTTTTAATTATGACATTTTTTTACAACTTTTTATGGTCAATATTTTCTTTGAACTTCTATTATTCCAAGTATTCTTATGGTTTGTTTTGTATGATGAAGAACAATTATATTTAACTGACTACCACACATAATAAGGAAATAATTTTTATTAATTTGATGTATAAATTAAATTGTATATATTTTAAAATTTTATATTTTTTATTGTCACCTTCTACTAAATTAATGTGTCATTTTTTTCAGTTTTTCTTATAAATCGAAGTGGGCACAATAAAATGAAGGTACAAAGAATGTCATCTCATCCATTGATCCATCCTCTTCAACACAATCGTTTGCCCCCATCATCAAGTTTCAAAATGGTCAAAGCATTACGATATTGTAATCCTCCACATGACATTACTACTGGACAAGAAGGTGAAAATATATTTTATTACTTGCTTTCACATGTTCATTCAATATTGTTTCTAATTTTAAAATTTACATCAAAAACTTGTTTTTGACTAGAATTCCTGCTTATTCTTTCTTTAAAATTGCATTTGTTTTTATTTTGAAGAATGTGATTAATCAGATTTTTAGCAAACCTTTTCATTTTCAGTGTATAAATTATTTGTTTGATTTATAAGGTCATAGTTATTAGTTTTAGTGAAATTAAATTATTGGTAATTTTATTAAAAAAAAGTAATAAATTATTTTTATTTCTTACATAAATCAAACATTTTAGCTAATGAAAAAATAAAAGATAAAATTTAATTTTGCAGTTGAATTTGTTGTGCTAATTATTCCAAGAAAAATATTTATTTATTACAAGTGCCCAGAAAATTGGCTATGATGCCATTTGTTCTCTGTTCCAATAAACATGAACAGTACATATTAAAAACACAAGTGTAGTCAAGATGATTAGCATTAAAAATTTGATTTTGTTTGCGCAAAGGAGAACTCCAAAGTTTAAACCAATATGAATACACCAGCAAACAATCATGGCCTGTAGAAAGGCAAAAAAGTGCCACTGTGTTTTGTGGCGAAGTGGGCGGAAAATCAGATAACCCTTGACCCCTTAATCAAGAAAGCCCAAGGCTTACTAGCAAAATCACATAGTGCCTTCTGCTTCATTTTAGTAAGATGTCTCCTCTTAATCAGTAATTTTACCGAATAGAAAGAAAGATTATTCAGAGACCTCTGAAGGATCCTTACACCTTATATCACCAAAAAGTAAGTAGCATCATTTCCAGCAATCCTGCAATGAGCTGGAACCATTGGAAAAAAATATATTGACCTTGCTAGATTTATGTACTGTAAAATGTGGCTACGATCTGTAGATTGTCTGTTTGCAATAGATTGGACAGCCAAAATAGAATTGGATGAGATTATTACTCTAAGGGAAGAAAACTTCCAGAGACAGACAGATATTTTAATCTGATGTAAATAGCCCCAATTTCACTGTCATAATGTGTAGAAGAAGCCCCAATTTAAGCATATCAAGAAAAAAGATCACTATACAGCTCTTGCTCGAATCTGATAACTCTTGTGACTCTTACAACATTCATATTTAATTTCAAATGATCCAAGAGCTCACCATAATTCAGGGGACAGGTCGGTCCACAAAGAACCCATGTGCTTTGGTGATTGTCAAAGTCAGTAGCTATAGAATATGCATATTGTTTGAAAAATTTTTTAAGTTTTATGGTTTCTCTATGCATTAATATCAGTCTCTCCAGAATGTATTGTTTGGCAGGTGTTTCAGCTTTTCTCAAAGAGAAGGACTGCATCTCTTTCAGTAATGTCTTTAAGTGGTGGGTTGTGAATCAAACACTGCATTGCCTGTGTAAAAGTGGGTTTTACAGCACCTGTAACAATATGAAACACTTGTTATAACAGATGCTATAAACTTGTTATAATAAGTGTAAGTTGTTATACAAGTTCTGATTAGTTTCAAGTTTCAGGAGCATCATATATCAAAACTTCATTACAATACCTAAAATTGTGTTGAATGAAGAACTTGTAAGTTAGTATTCAGAATATTACAGCTGCAACCTGATAGTCATCTTTGAACAGGAAGTCTTTTAACAATTTTTTTTTTACAAATGTAGTCAACATGTCTGCTCTTACTCAACTTAGAATCAAGAACACAGCCTAAATGTTTTATGGTTTTAGTTTTCTGAAGAGCTATACCATGAACTATGAGATAAGATACAAAAGGACTCTTGTTTAAAGTGAAAAACTGACAATTGCTTTTAGATAGATTGATGGATATGATATTATTAGAACACCAGATACGAAGTTTCTCGTGCTATATTCAGTGTTGTATTTAGGGTGTCATGTTCATTTCTTCCTTCACTAGCCCACATTACCAGGTCATCAGTGAATAGAGCTGTTTTGATCCCAGAATCACTATTTAAGGTACCATCAAATCATTAACATAGACATTAAATAATATAAGGCTCAAGACAATGCATGGGAGTCCCAGGAGTGTCTGAGTGAGGGAGTGCCAATCACACATTTGTTTGTTATTAGATTAAGCCTTACCTATTTCACTGCACAAAACTGCTGGCAAAGAAATCTTTTAGGCAGTATAACATATTTCCACTGAATCTCAAAGACATTAGCTTAGACACCAACTTAGATTACCAGACCATATGTGGATGAAAAATCAATAAAGATAGCTAAAACAGATCTGTGGCTGTCAAGTTCATCTTTGATATTTTGACTAAGATAAGCCACCTGTTTGGCAGTGGAATGTAAATGTGAAAAGCTGGCCTGAGAGTTCAAAAGATCATGGTTCTCCAAAAACCAGCCAGCAATCATTTATTCCATAGTTTTTGGCACTATACTAATAAGAGCTATAGGTCTATAACCTTCAGTTATATTTACTTGAATTATAGCTCTAGAGCTGAGCTTGATCAGTCTACGTGTGAAGAGATCACAATAGTTTTTTTCCAAGTAGCGGGAACATTAGAGTGTCAGTTTTTATTTATCATCTTCAGAAACACAGACTGGGGACTAAGCCCAAACCTCTTTACAAATTCTGGGTGCATGCAATCAGGACTTGGACTCTTCCCATTTTTGAGAAATTTTATAAAGTCCTCGAGTTTGTATTTAGTAAAATCAGCATCAAATACTTATTGGTAAGGTCCAAAGCCAGTCACTGCTTTGTGAATATTTCTCTTCAATAAATTTTCATTCTTCCTACATTCTTGATTCAATCTTTGTGATTTAGAATAAAACGAAATTAAAGCATTAGCAATATTTTTATCACCTGTTAAAAATTTATGGCCATCCCCAAAGGGAATCTCAACAGTATAAGAGATATTAGTCTTTAAATTATTACTATATTTAGAAACTTTCTTTGATATTTTTTCTGTAATTCATTGTGCCGATAACAGAATGAAAGATTTTTCATTTTGCCTTGTTAATTTCTTTTCATAGAGAAGCCACACATTTTCTAATCCAAAAATCAATTAAAAAGTTCTGGAATATAACTATATTGGTTTATTAGTAACAATATTTTTTCACTTAAAGTTTATTCTTAACCAATCCTATATACTTAATTTCTAATTTTTTTATTAAAATGAATTAAAAATTTTTCAATTTTATTTGGATCTTGAGATTTAAATAACATATAAATATATACTTAATTATAGTTAAACCTTTTTCTCCTTTAACATAACATATACAAGGATTGACATCAGTTTGTTTCAATATGAAATTATGTAAAATTTCATTTAACTTTAAAATGTAGTACTTGCATGCCTGTTTCAAGTCGTAAAGAGATTTCTTTAAAAGTAATATTGTATTTCCTTTTCTTTAAGATATCAACAATCTTTTGGCCATTTTAGAAATACCATTTGATTTTTCATTTATAATTAAATATTGAAATATTTATTGAAAATAATCTGGGGATTTCATGTAACTATTTTGTTTTAGTTCACCGTTTAAATATGTGGTGAAAGACTAGGTAACTGTATGTGTTTCGTGCGATTTCCAAAATTTGTGCATTATCCGGTTGCCAAATGCCTATCGTTCTTAAAATTCAACTTTGCAAATGTGTGCTATTTTAAATATCAAAATTTTGAATATTACTTTATAATTACTAACTACAGAAATATTAAAATTCTAATAACTAGAAACTAATGTCACAAAGATTACATAATAAAAAACAAATATAAACTATGTATCACAGAGACAACAATGGCTTACAACTGGCCAATAAAGCTAAATGTATAACCTAAATAAAATGCATTTTTATGAAAACTCAAATTTTAATTGACTGGGCAGTGCATCCACCTTAAAAAAAATCAGTGCAGCACAATCTCAGAATGCATAAACCAGATAATAAAGCTAAATCTATGACGTAAATAAAATGCATTTTTATAAAATTTCAAATTATATTCAACCAGGCAGATAAATTAAAAAGAAATCCAATGTATTGCAATCTACCTGGAATTAAATGCAGTAATAAAATTAAATCTATAACCTAAATATAAATTCTTATAAAATACTAGAGTTTCTTATCAATCAATATTACTATTTTGAATAATTGTATGAAATGTTTATATACAATACTTAATATATGACATAAAACTGCAATATTAATTAAAAACATAAAATAACTAACCTAATAATTGCTGCTTGCAGAATCGTTGACACCAGTCAGACAGCAGATTTTATAGCTCCCAAAAATTCATTCACGATATTTTCAGAATAATTACATGCCCATATATACTCTTGACCATATACGCAAGGAAAAATAATCATTCAAAATAATAAAAATCATATAAGAATAAATTTATTATTTGAATATTTAAAATAAATTTTTACTTAAGAAACTTAAATTAAAAAATTCACTGCAAACAAATCATCAGAAACTTTAAAAAAGAATTTTAAAAAATAAACATTAAATCATCCACTTTGAAAAGTTAGACTGTAATCTAATAAAAACACATTTCTAATCCAATGCTTCATGGGTTACTAGCATACAAAACAAATTATGCGTATGTATACAATCACTTACATCATAAAACGAAAGTTATGTCATACAAACACCTATATGTTTCTGATACTGTGAGCCAATTTGGCACAATTTATCATACGTACTGGCACCTAATCTTAAACTAAATATCCCATTACTGTATCAAATTAATGAATTTCTAAATTTAATTCTGTAGATTTAGTTGCCATATGGCATAACTAGGGAAAATGTCCCATTGAAATTGATTCCTGGTTTTTCATTAAATCTTTTTGCAATAAATGAAGCCTTATTTTTTTATTTTAGAACCATCAGTGCTGAATTTGTTAGTTAAAAACAAAACAAAAACCTAAACATTTTTCCAACATCAGCCTATCTATCAACGTAAAAGTATCATTTTTCAAAACACTTCATTTCACTGATTAATGCCTGGTACCTTACGAGAGCATTAGGATTCTCAAGTACAATCTTGATAGTGATTTCCACATTCCAACAATAAGCAATTTTTGCTGTCAGAAGGTCCCTTTGTTATGTCTTGCATATTATCTTCCTTCACAACAAAGAAAAACTATGTTTCTCCTATGCAAAATAGATTTATACATGCAGTGCTTTTAATTTCTTGGTTTAGTTCTGGTCTATATAATTTTTCTTATCATCATATTCATTTATCATTTATTTCAAATATCTGCATTATTTTTGTTAAGTTAGCTTTTTTTTTATACCTTACTAATATAATAAAGCTATCCAGAATGAACAACTCTTATTTTTGTACAATATAATTCAATCCGGGATAAATTTTTGTGCTCATCGAGTGTGTCACATGAAGAAATCAATTTTGGCCATATAAGAATATATTTGACATGGCCACCCATTTAAAAGTTTTTCAAAACTTCTTTATGTAGGAAGTTTTTATCATTTTTTTCTCCCACATACTGAGTGTTCCTGATCCTCAGCTATTTGCTTTCTTTCATAAACTAATTATCCAAGACCTCTTTTAATTTTTCTTAATGTTCATTTGAGGGTATTTATTACTGAAATTATTTACTAGTGTTTGACATTAGGTAGTACAAATGAAAATTAATACCACAGTGAACAAAGTAGTAATTTAAAATTTTTGAAACATTGTGTAATTAAAAGGTGTCGTAAATTTAAAAATCAATCCTTTTGCACCTTAAGATGGCAAATTTTACATAGTATAAAAAAAGTAGAATCTTACTGTCACATTTAAAGCAAGATTTAATTTTCTTTAGATTAACTAAATTGTAAGTGAAGAATTATAATAGTCTTTATTATATTTTTACATATTTTCTTTTGATCTATTTATATTTTATCCTGCCTTTTAAAATTTTTATTGATATTGGAACTGCATGTATATCATTATATTTTTGAAGACATTTTAAACTATCATTATTTTAATCGAGAACAAATGTTAAGATTTTAAATATTTCATTTATTAATAAATCTTTTGAATTCATTTTATTTGTTTACCTCAAAATTGAAATAGAAGCATATAATGTAAACACAAAACATTTTTTTAAGCAAATAAAAGAAAATTGCTTTTAATATGTTTTTAAATTTTATTGAATTTGAATATAAAGGTGAATTTCTTCTAAAAGAGGTGTTTCCTAAGTGAGGATTTCCCAGTTTTTTTTAATGTTATCAGTATGAATTTCATAAATGTTTTGAAATATCAAGTTCTTGAGACTCTTTGTAACTTATTAGTTGAACAAATTTCTTTCTATAAGGTCCTGGGTTCTATCTCAGCTATTGTTAAAAAATAGATGATAGAATTTGTGTTCTATATTTTTATTTTCTGCATATATATTTTTGAGTGGATGTTTGAGAATTTTCTGCCTTTTATTCTTTGGGCCATATGAATACATCTCATTTCTCTATGAAAGAACCTTCTAGAAAGTAAAATGTGGAGGATGTTTAAATGTTTTACTACAACTTTCTGCTGTTAGATTGCCCACTATGCTATGCTAAATAACTAGTTCGTAAAATGATAATAATTTAAATGTTTTAGTTCACACTTAACTTTATTATTAATTATAATAATTAATACATTTCTAATCTCTTATATGTTTTAGCACTTCTGTACTAGCAGAAAGTTTGCATTTGTAACCCAAATTAAATAAATTTGTGAGTTTGGTAAAAATTTATGAATCTGTTATATACAATATATTTTCTACAAACATTCAGTTTCAAAAATATTTTTACTTCATTTGCTCTTACAATTTTCATTGTTCCTGTGTTAAAATTATTATGCAAAAATTGTTACACTCCATTCAATTTTTAAGCATTTAATAGAAACATTTCACTAATATATTTATATGTTACAGGGAATTCTTTGTTAGAACTTCATTTCTTACTTTTATTTTCAATAAAGCTAATTTATCTTTACAAAATTAAACATACAAATTTCCCTGTTTGCATTAGGTTCTTTATTTTGATTGATTCAAATGTAATTCATTAACAAGTGTTGGTTTGCTCTATTTCTTGGAGGGGGGGGGGATAACTTTTATGTGTTTTTTAGTTAAGTTTTATGCATTCTTTAGTTTATGTGTTCTTAAGTTTAAAGAACATGTAATATGTTAAAAAAATTTTATGTATTTTTTAGGAACCATCTATAAGGATTATCATTGCTTCTCCTAAAGTACATAAAGATTAGGAAACTCAAAATTGCCAGAATTAAAAAATTCCAGACTAAACTAAAATAGAAAAGACCTAAATTTTGTAGTACATAGCATTCAATATAAAAAAAGTAGGATATAATTATAATTTAATTAATTTTTCATCAAAATTTTGCATTACAAAACTTACAAAAACCAGTTAATTTGGTCTTATTTGTTTTTAAATAAAGTATCAAGTCATAGTTGTTACTTCATTCATTCAATTGCTTAGTTTCAGATCACAAAGTAACACATGTAAAGTGTTACTTTAAGCAAACTGAATTGGTCATAATTTGAAATATTTTATTTTGACACACAACCTTTTCACAAATGTATTTTCCACCATGCTAAGAAAAGATTGAGTTAATTTAAATAGTGTAGATCATTTTTTGTTGTAAATTGTTAACTTGGAAATTCTTCTTATAAGCTCATATCTGGTGCACAGTGACATTAAAATATTGTAATATTTAATCCTCAGTATTCTTTTAGTGAAACTTGCAATTGATTCTAAACAAATAATTTTATTAAATAAAGCCAAAAGTAGTGTATCCATTTGTGATGTGACATTGTTTCTTTTTATTGATGAGTGATTAAATTTTCTGGATTTTTAATTCTCTTCTCCACTTTGTGATTATTAATTTTATGAAGTTTCTAAATCACAAAGTTTGGGTCAGATTAAATTATGGTAATATCATTCAAATAAACTACAATGTTTTATTGATATTATCTAACAACAGATAAATAGAAATGCATTTTAAATATGAGATGGAAGGATCCTACAAGATACTTCTCTGTGTATTTTTATAAATAAATTTGAAGTGTTTATTTGAAAGAAGGAAGATTTTTATAATTTTAATTCTCTTATTATAAAAATAAGAATAAATAAAATATGAAATCATCTGTAAAATAAAATTGTTATAATTTATATACTAGGCTTTTCTTTGTCTCTGTCAAATGCTTGTCAATAAAAATAAAATAGTATTATAGAATCTTGAGTTTTTGACCTATAAATGCAAGCATCTGTATTTGGTATAAGTATCAAATTGGAAAATACTAAGATTTGATGTGAAGTATATAGATATTTGATATAAATAATATTATATAATGTGATTCTTAATATAACATACTATTTATTTATATATGATGCTTTATTTTACTTGCTATTTAATGATCAAAAACTCTTGCTTTAAACTAGTCTGTTCTACTTGAAGAGTTGAGAGAAAATGTTGATTTTTGTTATACGTGACAGCCATAAATTTTTCTCAAATTAATAACTTAGTTTTTCCCCTGATTTTTTCCATGTTTCAAAATACAGTAATGTGAGCTGTTTTTCATTTTTGAGAGTATTAACTTTCTTTACATTCTTTTTTGCTTGATTGATCATTTGATGACTGTGCAAAATTGACAGTTTATAATTTTATTGCATTGTTATATGATTGATGAGAAATGTTTATACAATCATTTGCAATAGTTTATGTGCAAAAGAATATTTTAAAAAAATATAAGTTCGTTTATTAACCTAAGAAAATGATTCTCCTATATCTTATTTAGGAAGTTCTTAAGATTTCTTTCTTAACTATAACAAATAACTTTTTTTGAAGAATTGAAATTACTTTGATTTGTTTATTTGAAGTTCTGTTCAAGCTTCTTTTTTTTCTAATCATTGAATCAGGTTATGAGGTTTTTCTTAAATGCTTAATGTATGTATATGCTTGGAATTTGCTTCATATTTGGGGATCTCATAAAACAATTTTGAATGCACTATTATCAGTGATTGTAATACACTTGAGTACTTGAAATTATATTAAAAACAACTTATGAAATTATTTATTTTATTATAAATAAATTTCATATTAATATGTTATGTGTTTTAGTCTCAAAATTTCTTACACACTTTGTAATATAATAGTTGTGTGTATATACGTATATATATGTTAAAAATACTTCAGTGTATATAGAAAGATATGTTCAGTTTTGATGTACAACTTTTAAATACAGTAACTTTGCTCGTTTTTATGAAATTGATTCAATATCAATTTTTAAAGACTTCATTCATTTTTGTCTTAGCTTTGTTAAAACTTTTCTAATATTTTTTTTATGTTCAATGTTTTTATTTAATAAATGTTTTGTTCAAACCATTGTAACAAGAAATCGATCTATTAATATTTTGATGCATTTTTCAAATTATCTTTAGTTTTCCCCATAGTTTTATAAATTATTTAATGAATATCTTAGATTTTACATTCAATTTGCATTTGCTTGAAATTTAATCACTTGATCAATGATTTATTAAAGTAAAATGTTGATGTTCTGCTTGTAATTCTAATATTAATTAAAAGTTAGATATTTATATAAATTAGATTTTTATAATGGAATTTTATTATCACATACCTTTTATGCTCAATGTTTTAATGAAATCTAATAATGAAATGGCTTATGATTTTATTGAGTACTAAAGCAAACATTTAATTACATATCATAATATTTATCTCTGTAACATTGCTTAAAATACTTATATTAAAAATAAAAAAATACAATAATAAATTAAAATTTAATGCATAATCAATTATGACTATTTAAAACACTAATTGTACCATAAAAATTCACAATTAAATAAGTTTATTTAGATTGTATTTTAGAAAGCCATTTTTTTACTTTATTTAACCAATTGTAAAAAATGCTACACATTTATAGAGCATTTTGAATTTCAAATGATTTTATAAAGTATGATAGCAATCTATAGGGAGGAATTATTTTAAAAACGTTTCTAAAACTTCCTGTTTCGATTATTTTTGAAACTTCATTATAATTTAATAGCTTTGGAGTCACTGTTCTCAAGTTGTAATGATTACTTTAGTGGTACTTTTATGTTATTAATAAATCTATGTATGTGATGATATAAACTATTTTAACCAGATTCTTTAACTAATAGTATGTATGTAATTGAGAAATTAATTAGAACATTATGAATCCAGTTACACTAAAGATTAGATTGTATAGTTTTCTGTACTCATTTGATTAACTGATTGTGTTGGATTAACATGAAGTTAATTTTTAAAGAGAAGTTCTGAAAACTCCTATGCTGTTGCCAACTCTGTTTTTATGTTCTTGTAATTTTTTAATAATTTCACTTCATTTTATTTTCAATTATATTGAATTCAAAATTTGAAAATTTTAGGAGTGTTTTTAAAAGTTTTAAAATTTTGTTATTTTTTCTTATAGAAATTTTTTATTTTATGAATTTTCAAATTTATATTTGTTGTGTCTTCAAAGATTTTTAATTCTTAAAAAATTTGCAAACTCATTACAATGTCAATTTATTTTTTTTGAAAATTTGATGTAGTTGTCTACCATTTCTTTTTACTGAGACATTCTTCTAAAATTTACTGAGACTTCCAGATTCTCTCTTTTTGATTAAAATTCTTATTATTAGAGTCTTAACTTGAAGAGTTATTAGAGATATACATATAATGATTATGATTTAGATTATAATTAAAGAAATTGTTAGAATTTGATGTTGCATGAGAGTGACAGTAATTACAAATAAATATTTTTGTTTTACAGGTAAATCACCTGTTAATGGTTCTTTGGAATTGGTAGCCGTTGTAGTTCGTCATGGGGACAGAGCACCTCTTCGACCTATTAGAAATCAATCAATAATTAATTGTGGTACACAAAGTAGCCCTATTCTTTTAAAATATCTTAAAACCTTAAAGCATTTGCGAGGTTCAGCAAAACATTTATTTCCTTTTACAACATTCCCCTTACACCCTGATGAAAAACATTGTACATCTGCCCAAATGACATTATTGGGTGCCCATCAACATTTAATGGTTGGTCAAGTACTTAAGAAAATTTATATTGAAGACCATGGGCTCCTTGGTAAGAACTGGTCTTCTGAAGATATTAAGTTGTATAGTACTATTTATTCCAGAACTTATCAAAGTGCAGTAGCATTCCTTTTTGGCTTTTTGCCAAGTTTTAATATTTCTAATATCAAAATTATTCCATCAGCTGACACTAGGTTTTGTATGACAGATTATTACTGCAATTGTCCTCTGGCAGCTCAGTTGGAAGCACTGACACAAAAGAAGTTGAAGAGGTTATTACAATCACATCCTGCTGTGCTTCATTTATTACAAAGGTTGAGTCCTATTGTCAAGTATCATCCAAATCATTCAGATATTATGGATCCTTTTGAAATGTTTGACAGCTTAATGGGATATGTGTGTCATGGCTCTCATTTACCATGCATTCCAGGCACTAATGAATGTGTAACATTTGAGCATGTGCGGAATCTCATTGCTTTCCTTGATTGGGAAGGGCGCCAGTTTGTCAGGGATAGCTCAAGTACCAAAGCTGCCATGCTAAACATGCAGGGATTTTTTATTCACTTAATCTCAAACATGAAAAGCCTCATTAATAAAAAGGACTCCGCTCGGTTTATGTTGTATTCTGGTCATGATGTAACATTAGAACCACTTTCAACTGCTCTTGGCATCAATGATGGCAATATGATTCCGTATGCTTCAAGAATCGTATTTGAACTTTATAAGTATTCAGTAGATAACAAGCTAAAGTATGTTTTAAAAGTTCTATTCAATGGAAAGGATGTAACAAAATACACAACATTTTGCAAGCCCTTTTTCAAAGAGTCTTTGAAAAAAACGCAGCAGTCATCTGAGTATGGATTATGCCCTTTCGAAAGCTTTAGAAAATATGTAGAAGATTTCATTGTAGTAATGAGTGCTTCCTCTTTTCAAGCTGCTTGTAATGCTGTACAGGCTACTTCATATCCTTTTGATGTTAGGTATGGTTCCTATGTTGATGAATCATATAAACCTTATTGACAATTTTTCCTATAGAAATAGGAAACAGTGTGTTGTCATTGTGTCAGATTATATTTGTATATGTAAAATTTTGAAATTGTGCAGCTATATATATATATATATTTGTGTGTGATCATATAAAAATTTATAACTTAATTATTTTTTTGAAAAATACTCCTGTATGTGGTTTTAAATGAGTAAATAATATTGTTATAAAGCATTATTATAACAAATTATTAAAATAATGAATAAATCTAAAAACTTAAATTTTTATTTTCTAAGTGTTCTCTAAATTTATTTATTTTTAAAAATAGCTTTTTTTGTGAAGTATTTATGAAGTAATTTATATGTTTTCAGAAATTGCATTGTAAATTTTAATTTCAGGTATGTCACACATGTCAAGATTTTTGTGTCCTAGATTTTAATAAGCTATTTTTTAAAATTATTAATATTTTCGTTTAATAGAAAGATTAAATAGAACTTTTTATATGATTTGATTGTGAAAGAATCTTCTGATGTTTTAAAAATTCATTTTATGGATTATTGCTGATTCAAATATTGTCTTAAATAGACTCTGTGTTATTTTATGTCACATTTTATTTTTTATTTCCTATTTGTTTACTTTTATTTTTATTGCTTTATCCAAAATTTGGTAAAAAAAAAAAAATTATATTCTCTCTCTCTCTCTTTTTTTAAACATTTACTACTTCCAAATCTGATTTCTTTTTTTATACTAAAGTTAAAATTTATTTTACTTTCATAAAACTTTTTATTAATAAATCTGTTTTGGAATATTTATATTTAAGTTAACTTAAAAAATTTCATATTCTTTTTTTTTTTTGAGTGCATTTTTTATTCATACAATTTGTTTTTATTATTTTTATAAATTTGTGAGGGGAAGTGTTTCTTTCCACATTTGTACTTTCTTTCTGTATAGTCTTTCTTCTTCATATATTCATTTAACATTCTTCAATCAATTGTTTGTTTAAGAGGTAACCAGTGCACTTATTTGCTAATCTTCAAATTTTATTGTTGCTGTATTTTCTAATAAATTTTATTGTAATTTCTTGTTAATTTGATGTATCTCTAAAAAGGATTTTTCTATCATAATTTCTTATGAAAATTTTAATATAACGTTGGTATACACATACAATCATTTCTGTGTAAATTGAATTTCATTGCTTAATTGGAGCATTTGTTTGAATATTTCACTTGTTCCTTGTCTAGTTTGCAATGGCATCAATCATATGAAATAGACTCCATGCATTTGTCAAACTGTATTAGATTTAACTGTAATAGGTAAGGAAATTATTAATGTGTTGACATAAAGGGATATAAAAACTTATAATCATTTGATGTTTTTTTTTAAATAAGAACAAAATGCCTATTATTAATACATTTGTGACATTTCTGCAGTTAATTTCTACAAAAATTAAAAATTTTAGTGCAGAAATTTGAAATTAAATATTAAAATTTGGTTTGTAGCAAGAAAAAAGAAATTTTTGTGTTAGTTTAATCTTAGCAATCTTTCAGAATTTCTTTAGCATTGTTTAATAAGAAATATATAATTATAGCTTTTTGTGTTTTATAAGGAAATTGTTATTTACATGTTATATATTAAAAAATAATTTTCTGAGAATTTAATGTCGCCCAATAGATTATTTTGCTTATCTCAAGTGTTAGCAATGTTGTGATCTCCTTTTTCTGTACTGACAGTGTTTATTGAAGAAAAATTTTTTTCTTTAACTCTTAATTTTTTTTTATTTTATAATAAACTAACTATTCACATATTTTTTATGTTGTCATTTCATATTATTTATTTCATCTTATTCATTGTTATAAATTAATTCTTTTTATTATTTTAAACCATGAATGAATTAAGTTTAGATTAAATAATAATTTTAAATATTTTAATAATGAATAGAATAATTCATAGAATGTTAATAATTTTCTTTTTAACATTTAATAAACTGAGATATTCTGATAATTTTATATTGATATGAAAGTTGTAAATAAATCCAGTTAAAGTTGAAGCATAATCATTAACATGTCTGTGCTTTTATAGTTTTGATATTAAAAGCATTTTTATTTCTTACCTTTTAATTTTATCTCTACTTAATGTTAAAATATCAGAATTACATATGTGTGTACAGATGTAAAAATACTTTAGCAAAGTTTTATTTTCAAGTATTCAAATGATATGATGTAATTACTTTTGCAAATTGATCTGCTTATTTAAAATGTGTATCTTTAGTTTTTCTTGTGTATATACATGAATATCTTTATATGTACACATATATACACATTTATATACGTGAATGTGTATTTTGAAATATTTGTGCTACCATGTTTAATGTAATATTAGGCTTATTTCTTTTATTTAATCAACACTCTGTTACCTCTATATTTATCAAAGTTGATTAAAGTACAAAATGAATATGTTAACTTCAAGAGAAGAATTGTTACTATTGTACATATTTTATACTTACTGTGAGACTTTCTAATTACTATGGGTTTCTTTTTTTAATTGATTATTTAATCGTTTTATTGACTCATGTCAGTATGTAAAGCTTGAAAGACTGCTAAATTTTACAATTACATTTAAAAACAAAATGTTCATGTTGGTTAATATTTTTTGCGTAACAAGGTTTATTTATTTTCGTTGCAACTGAAATTTTAAATAAATTAAGATGTATAATTTTTCTTTTGAATTGTGATTTTATTTAACCATTAGCTAGATGTTATTTATAAGAGATTATATTTTTAATATTCCATTGCATTAACAAATAATGTTTTTATGTATGTAATTTTTTAGTAAAAATGTAAAATCATCAACTGAAAATTTTAAGAATTAAGACTGGGAAAAGTTTTTCAATGCTTTTTGATTTCAATGAAAAATTCAATCCCCAAGTTCAGTCAATTGTTTGAAAGGCTATTGTGGAAAATTTTAGTTTTTATTTATTTGAAAAGTTTTTCTATGCTTTTTGATTTCAATGAAAAATTCAATCCCCAAGTTCAGTCAATTGTTTGAAAGGCTATTGTGGAAAATTTTAGTTTTTATTTGAAATATATTTTTAAATGTTTCATTAGTTTTTTTTTTTTTTTTGTTATCTTTGCTCTTAAGATGTGAAAAGGGGGTATTAAAATTTTTTAAATGTAAGAATTTTTATATGTAATATAATTCTCCGAGTGAATGTTAAATGTTTCTAGTCAATTTAATGTACTATTTCTGCTTGACATTAATATGCATAACATTTTATTACATTTTAAGTTATTATAAAATCAACTGGATGAATCTTAATATTTGCCTGTCTAGTCTAAACTATCCTTTTATATCATGAAATAAACAAAAAGGAAACGTTTATGGTGGTTATATTATTTTTAGTGTTCCTTAAATATTTTGGTAAGTCACCATTCTGTTACAATATATATCTTATGTAACATTTTTATTGCTTAATGACGTACTTACTTTAATTACTTTTTATATTTCTTATGCAGCTTATATCCTTTCACTTTAAAAAATATAATTTATATTTTGTATATAACAGTAATATGATTCTTTATGTAATTTACTGAACTGGTAACTGAATGGTCAGCATTCTTGCCTTTGATTCAACAGATTTTGGATTCGAATCCCACCTTAACATGGACCTTTGTAATGGTTCAGAATCCACTTTAAACCATAGGTCCAAGTCTAATTTGTCCTCCTGTGCAGAAAATGACTATTGAGGGACAAATCAAATCATAATATACTTATTGTTTCCTAAAGGCTTACTTATTTTACTTATTCTATTGTCAGGGTTTATTTTTTATTTTCATACTTTTTCTCTTATCTAAGATATTACAGTACCAATTTTATTCCAGTTTTTATACGTATGTATAAATGTGTATATATTATCTACAAAATATGTATAAAGAGCAAGCATTGTACAGAATATCTAGATTTATTTTGTGTAGAATATTAACTATTTGAAGCATTTTTTCTTTACTAAGGCTCTGTATGTCTTGTTTAGGCATTAATGGAATAGCAAACTATTTAAGTAACATATAAAAAAGATGTCAAGAAAGGATTTTATTTAAAAGGACATAAAAAAATGGAACTCAGAGCTTTTTTAATGCTTAAAGAAAAAAACTTAAAATGTTGACTTGCTGATGAATCAAAAAGAAAAGAGTTTTAATTGAATTCTACAAATTGTCTTTTTTTTAAGTAAGAAATAATCGTTTAAATTAATTCGTATGTATACTTTTCAATGATGTTTTGATCTATTTATGATGCTATCATTTTGTGCATGAAGGCTAATTTTAAAGAGGTTTACAGTTTCAAGTGTCTTTCAAATCATTATTAATACCTATAACTAAACCAGGAATCAAGCCCAGAAAGTTTTTATTTTTAGTTTTGATTATGGGAAGCATTTTACATAATGCCAAAATGTTCTTGACAGTGCTGGTTTTTATGGGTTGCTGTTATACATGTATTAACTTCTGAATTCTTTATTTCTAAGTAATTAAAATTCATTTTGTATTATGTTATAAATAATGAAAGCATTTGTAAGTCAATTGGGTTTTGTTATTAAATTAAGTGAATGAGCAAATACCAATTGCTTATGCATTCATCTTTTTGGAAATTCTTTTTCAACTAGAAATTTTCATTGTTTTCATTTATTTCACTATGATATTTTAGGAATGACATTTAAAATTAACATATTGTTAGAAAGTACTATTTATGTCAGCTCTTAGTACCAAACGTTGATGTTACAATTCTGAATTATGATGCCCAATTCTGTTTTACCCATGCTTTTTTTTTTTTTACTTTAACCAGGTAAATATTATTTCAGCTTTTTTAAAATTTTTGTCCTTTTATCATATTTATCAAGAGTTAAAATTAAATTTTTTAATGCATTAAAGAATTTTAAAATGTGTAATTCAAATGAAACTTTCCTTGGATTATAATCCATGTAATAATTCAGTTAAAATATTTAATTTTAAATTTAACTATGAATATAAGAATGTATTTCTCTTCTGTCCTAAACAGGGGATGCGAATTGCAGTTTGATTTTTACCATTCCCTTGCATTAAAATATGTTTAAATTCATTTGTTTTATCACTTTTATTTAAATTTAGTTTAAATGCATGAAAAGATTGTTTTATCACACTATATTTATTTTTGGATTATAACATAACTTTGTCCACATTAACACTTTTTAGAAAATCATATGCAAATGTAGCATTTAACAAGTATGTACTATGTTATGTATATTTGTATTGGGTTTTGTATATTGAAGATCATGTGCTTCATTTTACTACTGTTTTATTAGATCATTTTCATTTGTTTCGTATTATGCAATCTCAAAAATTTTGTGTTCTTTTTTCTATGTTTAAAATTTATGCAAAAAAAAATTTTGCATGTATGTTTTCACTATCAATTTAAAGAAAAACATTTTTTAAAATTGATACTGTTTTTTTAATTTTGTTTCCTTATTCTGTTAATTAAAAGCTCATTATTGGTTATTCAACAGAAAATGTTATGCAAGTCATGTGAACTGCTTAAATTTTCAATTAACATTTGTAAGTAAAGTATTTTTAAAATACCAAAAATAATATTGGGAAATAGTAAATATAAAATGTAACAAAGACTGATTTTGTGGAAAGTGTTTAACATTAGAAAAATTATGTATTTGCTATTCTTCAGTGCAAGTAATATTTGTTTTTCCTTAAAACATAAATGAAGTCTTAAATTTTTTTGCTGTTTGAAATTGTAAAATACTGTTTTTCTTTTCAATTTTTTGCAACCCATGATTTTTTCCTTGAATGGCGAATTTTATTTATTTTGTTTTTCTAGGTTATTTTCCTGAAATATTGTGATTTTCAACTTAAAACTCTTTAAATGTTACTATAAATCACATTTTAATATTGTAATTTGTTATCCTGATACATTCCACATATTTTTTAATTGAATTGTAGAACTATATTTCTTTTTTCCATTAAATATCCTAACTTTGAATTGAGTACTAGTGTCATTAAACTTATAAATTCATAAGAGTATCCCCTTTAAGGTATTTCTTTGATAAAATTTGTGATGACCTTTTGTGATACTTTACAATCTGTAGTCTAAATAAATTTTTTATGAGAACATTATCTTCCATAATTTTTTATATTAGCTTTTAAAAGCTTTAAAACATTCCAGTGCTTAGTGGAAGAATTTTGTGGCAATCTTGATGTTATTATAGTGATTTTATCCTCCTGTTAAAATCTGTGCCATACTTATATACATACTATTATCTCCTATGTACCAGTAATAAGTCATTTATGTGTAACATAGAACTACCACTTGATAACAGTGCTAATTTTATTTATTATTTTATGATATTCATATTTCATGAATGATTAATTCTTAAAAAATTAAATTAGAATTAATTCACTCTTAATTTTTTTTAAGTTTGACACTTTTTGAATAATTAATTTTATATAAAATTTTGTGTACATATTTTAGCCATTGTTTCAATTTTAAGTAAATGCATATTTTCTTTCTGTGTATGTATTCCAATATTAATTTAATAAATATTTCCTATATCTAATTTTGTGAGATGATTATTGTAATTTTTTTGCATTGGAATGTAATGCTTATTGGATATTTTTATGTGTTTAGAATATTTTTATAAATTAATGTTTAGTGTAAAATGGTGCCAAAAACAAAAGTTTGGAATTAAAATATCTATATCAGCATATCTTAAGAAAAGATTTATTGAAAATAAACATTAATAAAGTTTAACATATCAAATTTATAATTCATGTTTTATTTAGGATACAATATTACATAACTCTGAGTGGAAAGGAATTTCTACTGTAATAATCAAGTTAAACTTTATTGTGTTATTGGAAATGAAATTAATTATATATTGAAATTTTCCATTTCTTACTACATACTTTTTAATAGTAAAATAAGATTGTCTTTTATTATTTGTTTAATGACGGGAAATACTTTTTCAGTCTTTTTTTCCCTACATTTAGTGTTGAAACTGAACATATTTAACTCTAACTGTTCCTCATAGAATATTTGTATAATTGCTTGTACTAATTTGGTCGTTTTTATGGGCTCTGATTATTGAATGAATATGAACCCGTTTGTTTTTATATTTTGAAGAACTTCTGTATTTATTTATTTATTATGTTGATATTATTTTTGTTGACAGTTATGCTCAATTCATATTATGTTCTGATTTTTCAAACAAATCTAGGAGGATTGCATTTATTGAACATGTTTTCTGTATAAATTATGTTTGTATAAGATATATGCTTAATTTTTTACTTATTGATGGAATCTCCATTGTATCATTTGTTTGTGATTGAATTTTATTATGATTCTAGGAAACTTCCATAAAGTTTTAATGGGATCTTCTGTTTCTTGTGTTTCAAAGTGTTCGAGTATAAGTCATATGTATTTAATGTTTTGCTTTGTAATTATTTATGTGCACTTATGTGATAAATATTCCAAAGATAGCAGCTTAGATAATACAAAATTGTCATGTGTTGCATGTCTTATTTTAATCATATACATTTTGTTTGGAATATAAATTTTTACTTAAAATCTTTGCTTTATGTTTTTATGTACTTAATTTTGTTTTAATTATGAATATAAAATATCATCAATGTGTTGTTAAATACTATTTATGCAAGCCAAATATGAATTTTTTCTCTTTTTGATAAAATGAATTACATTTTTGATTATTTTATATTGTATGCCAGTGTTATTGAATGATTTGTTTATATTGATATTTACTGTGATATATATTCTATATGAATTCAATAAAAGTAAAGCTTAGCCTCATTATTTTGTGTATCTTTCTAAAATGGTATGCATTTTTATTATCAATGTGTAGTTTAATTTTATTACAGTGAACCATAAGAGACTGATTAAAATTCGTTATTCGCAAGGTTTTTCTATTTATTTGTCTCAAAACTATTAAAGCAATTTTTGTTCCGTGTTCTATTTATAAATTGTTTATGAAATAATAAATTTTTTACTGAATTATAGCTAATTTAATGATTTTCAAAGTATACCAATGAAGTAAAGCTGACAATATCTTAACATATTGAATATCTGATTTAATTAAAAATAAATTTTTTAATTGAAGTTATATTTAAATATATGTATTTATTTTTTTAAATTAATCTTAAAAATGAATATTATTTTATTACACATACAATTTTTAAGCATTGTATACTATGAAATAATAGTTAGAATTAATATTTTTACAATTAAAATTACTCATTAAAATTAATGGAGAAGCTTTCTTTGATAAAACCAAATTAAATGTTGTAAAAATTTTTATATTTCAAATAAATTTCTTTGTAATTATTTTTTTTAAAAATTTTTTTTTTCTTTTAACATTTTTATCTTTTGATAAATCAAAATTTGTTTTGTCATATAATGTGTCAATTTTTTAAACCAAATGTTAGTAATGACATTTATATCTTTAACAAGAAAATTACAATATTTAATCACAGTGCTGTCATTAATATAGATAATTTTTAATAGTTATATTTTCTTTCAACATTTTTATCTTTGTATAAATCAAAATTTGCTTTGTCATATAACGTGTCAATTTTTTAAACAAAATGTTTGTTATGACATTAATTTCTTTAACAAGAAAATACGAATATTTAACCACATTGCTGTCATTAATATAGATCATTTTAAATAATTATAACTGATTCATTTCGTTTTGTAAATTCCTATTAAGAGCACCAATTGACATTAAATAATGAAAGTTTTTATAGGAAAACTTATATATAGAAATATATTATAACTGATATATTTCTATATATAAGTACAAACGATATATAACTATATTCGATACATATATATAACTATATTCGATACTAAAGTCACAAACGATTTATGACTACTTTTGCTAGTAAATCCAAATATTATTAAAATTAGTTGCTGCAATACATATATTTTATTTTATAAAGTTATGATAGAACTGACATATGTATATAAGTACAAACATTTATTAAAGGAAAGAGTTATATTTTATTGGAATAAAAGTATATTCCAAATTAAATATTAAACATTAACATTTTTTTAAAATCTCATACATTTTTGCACTTAAGATAAAGTTTGTTCATTTTATTTAATGAAAATTTTTCACAACAATGATAAATATTTGCTAGCTGCTTTCTCTGCAAAATCATAATTATTTTACGAAGCGTAATTCGAATAAGAATGAATTTAGTGTATACTAAATGTCATATTTCCATTCAGAAATATAAGAATATCTGCATGATTCAAATAATTTGAATTGATCTGTTGCATTGTATGCTTTCCTCACTGGATTGCTGGAGCTCTGTGGGTTGGGGATGTGTCCATGTTAATCTAGCAATCTTCGCTGATGTACTGTGAATATGGAGAGGAGGGTGCCAGCTCAGATGTGACCATGTCATTTGACTGTGGTTCAAAATTGTGAAGTGCTTAGTGATGAATGAATATTCAAAACCCATTAACTTTAAGAAAGAGTGTGGTGCTAGCCTGTGTGTACAGCTATGTATGTAGTTGCCTTTTATCTTAATTGGCAATTAAAAATTTAGCCTTAGAATATACTTTTTGTATATTATATTTTATTAGACAGTGTGCTGATTTTTAAATCTTGAAGAAACTTCTGTTATCTGATCCATGAGCAAATCCGAATCTATGGAATTTTCCCAGGTAATTTAGTGAGGGATGTAATCTATCATTATCTTCTTTAATTTCAAGCAAAAGGCTTAAGACAGCTGGTTATCTTACAAACATGATAGTTAAAGAAGATAGTATTGAACAAAATTTATGAAATGATACATTGAAAAACAAAATAGAATTTTTGCTTAGCTTGATTTTTAAACTTGATTTTTTTAAATTTTGAATTCAGCAAAAATTTGTCAAATTTATTTCGACATAAGTAAAAAAAAAAATTTTTTTTTCAAAATGTCGAAGTTAAAATTATAAAACTACGAAATATGTAAACTGTTTTTCGTATGATTTGTTAGACTACAATTATAATGTTAAAATTTGTAGAATTTTTTTATCCTGCGGAAACTCTTATAGAACCATATTTGAAAGTGGACGGCAGTACCGATTGGGGAAAGATGACACGCAATTAGTATTGGGAGGTTTTGAAAATATAAATTAATATATACTAGGTGGACACACCAGAGGTAGAAACATCTGATGTCCGCCCAAGCAGATCAAATAGTAATTTTAGATCTCTCCCATATAGTATTTGGAAAGGCGTAAAACTGGTAGTTTTGTGAACTGCACTATGATAAGATAGAAGGATAATTTCTTATCCCAATCTCGCTGTTTCCGTGATGTAAATATCAGCTAAGTGTGGTTTAGAATCATCATAATTAAACCTCAACCATTCCATTCAATTGGAGATGTAAAGGTATCGCACGAGTTTTCCCCACGCCGATTTATTCCTTAGTCATCACCAGAGTCCTTCAGTCAAAGTAAATAAGGGGCACTAGTAGAAAATTGGATTTCCAGATTTGCAAATGTGTAGAAGTGCAAACAATACTATTTTTGAAATAATATTGTTTTTGCTAATTATTGTGTATGTGTTTATGCTTTCCCCGATGCCTTTAAGAAATGCAGCTTTGTGCAAATGAAGGGAATTCCGCTATCAATATTTAATAATATCCTAACGAGCTATCACACTTCATTCGATTTATTTAGGTTATTTATACCAGAGATTTCATTTCGTGGAGCAAAATGGGAGTTTGAACAAAGATAAGTATTGCAATATTCCCTCGCAATCGAAATTTCCCCCCGAAAACTATACACGTTTTCTTCTAGAAGATTTGTTCCGCGAAAGCTATTGGGCTAGACCAACTAGAAGGAAATAAATGATGTGAATGATTGTACAATTTTCGTGCAATTAATGATATGTTTTGAGGAATTTTTTGATGAAATACTTTTCAATTTCATGAAAAAATTAACCTGAAATTTAACTTCTATTATGTAATATAAATTTTATATTTCATTCAATATTTTGTTATTTTATGGAATTTATCCAATTAAAAAATTTTTTTGATTTTTATGCTAAAATTTATAGTAAGTAAAATGGATTTATTTTTTCATTTAATGAATTGTACTTTTTACATATTTGTAATAAATTTATATATTTATGATTTAATTATCTAAAAAGGCATAATTTGAATTTTACATGATTAACCTATATTAAGTAATATACTGATTTATTTTTATCTCAAATTAACATTTTTACATAGGTTACCTTATGTGTAAGTAAAGTACCGGAGACAACACGTATCTGTGTATGTATTAAAAATGTTATTTACTTACAAGTGTCAGCCAGACTGGCAGCATAGGTGCGCTGCTTCACTTTTTCAACAAAACCACAAATGAGTGTGGAGTCCGACTTCTTCAGTACACACATGCCATAGGTACCCGTTTATAGGGTAGGCAACCATTCGTACTCCATTCATACAAGGAAAGGACAAAGACAGGTGAAAGAGAAAGTACTCATACATGCCCGAACCGGGATTCGAACCCACACTTCCGCTGTCAGGCACGCTGACCACTAGACAGAGTAGGTGGCTAAAAGATTTGATTACACTGTTCTTAAGAAATTGGAACATTTCAAAAATTTAGGTTTAACACATTTGAATTCCGTAAGAGTTTTGAAATTTTTTAAAAAAATATAGCCATTAATTATCATTAGATTTAGGTGCACAAACTAGAGTTTTTATGTGATAGTGTTATATAAGACTATTTCAATCTGAATTTCACTTTGCTTAGGATTATTTAATATTTTTCGATTTAAGAAAGCTGTTTTTGTAATATCATGAAGTGATAATTATACACTATCCTAAAAATATTCTCCAATCTAAGTAAGCTTTATAACTTTTTAACAAATGATTCTCTAACTGTAAATACATGAATTCCCACCCGAGAATATTTTACTGCTATTTATTGATATTATATAGTTATCGTGTTTAATTAAATTTTGAATTATGAGGTTAAATTAAAGTGACTTTTTTTAGCATCTTAAATAAGAGCATATCGAATTTTGTTCAACAGTGTCCTTATATACATGGGTAAAAAAATGTCCAAGCTCAATTGATTACCGACTTATATTTATATATCTGCCATATACACGTCATTTGAAATTTACAATAGCTGAATATGCTGTTTTTGTTAACGAAAACAACAGTTTTTACAGTGTTGGATCAGGTACATCGTGCTTCATAAAATTCTTTTACTGTCCCTCATCCTTCACTTTCCTGTGCATACAGTGAATTGATGATTGTTTTCTGATTCGCTTCTCAACCCCACAACTTGCATTTCTTCACAGGATTCATGGGAGTTCCAAGGGGGCAGTCGAACACTGCGGAAAATTCTGGCGAGTTCATTAATGGTATATTCGATCTGTGGAGAAACAAATCATTAGTTAATTATAAAGCAATACATTTTCAGTCAAAATGTCATTATTTTACACATTCATTGCAAAATGAATTTTTACAATCGACTATTTATTCTTCATATAAGAATAATTATAATTTTTAAGACATGGCAGTAAGTTTAATCTCTGTATAAATATCTCATAAGGTTCAAACCAAATTAGCTGGATTGAAAGAGGAAAATTATTTTTTTTCGTCGCGGATTTTTAATTTTGCCTTCTGAGTATATTTATATAATATTTCACGGAGAATTAATATTGAAATGAAATAGCTTAGAAATATTATCTAATAAAATAAACAAATGATAAATTAATTGGAAAAATCGTAAAAATACGATAGCTTCAAAATCATCACAATCAGTGCAAAGTACATTCAGTTTTCTTCTATGTTACAAAGTTTATGTGAGTTTGGATTTTATTATTTTTTCTTTTCATACTCTTAATGAGTAAAACTTTAATTACATTTATTTGAGCGTGAATAATTAGCTTTTTATGTATTTTTGTGTATTGTGCCAGCTCAGATGTGACCTCGTCATCTGAAACTAATTTGCATAAAAAATGTGGGATTCTTAAATCGATAGAGTTTCCTACTTTTTTATCTTTGTATTTTTGAAACTGGATTGATGTAAGTAAAATAAAGTAAGGAAATGAAGTAATAAAATATGAAGTATTTTTATTTATAGTTCAAAAAGAGCTAGAGCAGATATGAAGTATCTAAGTTAGTATTACCCTTATACGTATTTTTGTATATTGTGAAAAGCTCAAGTGTTATCTCGTCACCATACCGTGGTTCTAAATTAAGAGGCGCTAGGTCAAGGGCGAGTTTCGAAGCAATTACGTAAACACGTGTAAAATTTATAATATTTAGCTGTCGTTATTCCTTTCATTGTAGTGAAATGAATTTTTTGGCGCTAATATATTTTATAGCAACTTATTTAAATAATTTTAAGTAACAAATTGTATGAAATTAGCATTAGTTTTATTTACTAGTTTGATTACTTACTAGCGCTAGTTGTGCTATGATTAGCAGTACTGTGATTACCAGATTAACACGGAATATTTATGTGTAATCCACATAATTTTTTATCGATAGTAAAATCAAATAAATAAACGAAAGCAAAATTTTCTTTAAAAGTGTCTTTATTGAAATATCTTTTATAATTATCATTTTAGAATGTTAAAAATAGTTAAAATTTATATATTGATGTTATAATTTATTGTGACGCTCTATTTGATTGTATTGTTTATAAAATTAAGAATAAGCGAAAATATTAGGTTGGGGAAAAAGAAATCCATTATTTTTACGTGAACTTTATGTAACTTCTTTTGCATTCACTTTGTAAAAAGGTTTAAAACAGCTTTCATGTAGATTTTTAGGTCTTGCGCTTTACGACTGCTGACATGCGGTTAACTTCGATCATTTTAGATTTTTTATAGACATTTTCGACGATGCTGTATCCACATGCGAGGTGCATCTCTAACATCAAAAATACCCGAACGGAATCGACAAAACAAAAATTGTACGTAACTGGTTGTTACATTTTTATATAGGACGATAAACACCTTTCACAATTTTAGCCACCCGGCTATCTTTTTCGCCGTTACAAGAGAAAAACGAAAATGTATCGAATTTTCTGTTTGTTGTCTTCCATTTTTGAAACCTTGTACTCGTAACTGAATTAATCAAACAAAAAAACCGCAAGAGGATATTTTAGTGTCAAATGTCACCTTTCCAATGAGCATAAATCTGAAATTGTTTGATAGATACCTCACGAGATATCAATCACTACAGACGTCTACCGAAAAAATAATGGATTACTTTTTCCCCAACCTAATATATTGTAACTAGAATAGTTTAGAAGTTTTTGACACATAATCTATTTCTCTTTTTTAAGAAGTTGTATTTTTATAAATTATTTATAATAATGTGTTCTTATTCGAAAGTACTTTTCAACGATATGAATACAAATCGTAATGAAATGGAAATCCATTTGAAAATTTTTATAGGATGTATTTACTTGTATATTTATCCCCTTAGGAAGATATGGATTTTTGTAATATCATAGGTATTTTGAACAAAAACAAACTTTTCGCTCCAAACATAAGAAAAAAATACAAGCACTAAAGTTTTAGATGGAAATTTAATAAAAATATTATTTTTTAAATAAATTTAAGAAAAAAATATTTTTAGTTTGAAAAAATGACTATGATATTCTGAACAGTTTGTGTATATTAATCAAATAGAAGACTCGTAATTTTGGTGTTAATTTCGGAGGTTTTATATATTTTTAAAATTTGCATTAAAAATTTAACATCTTATAATTTAATAGTTTCGATGCATAAAAAGAGTTATGTTTGTTACATGTTTTAGTTTACTGATAAAGCCGGAGAAGTTTAAGATGACAGTCTAAATTTAGCATCGATTTTTGACATTAAGTTGCAAAATAAAATTACATATGCTCAGCTATTACTATTCTTATATAAAATAGTATACCTGTATTTTCCTGGACTATGATTATCTTTTATATATCTCTCATTTGCTTCTTTGCTTAAAACTTCACACCATATCTGTAAAAATTAAAATTAAAATTTGTTATTATACTTAGTATAATATAACAAAGAATTTTTAAAGAAGTAACATATTAAAAAGTATAAAAGTTTTCAGTATAACACGTGTCTCAGATTTACTATAACGCATTTGTAATAATACTTCAAAACATTAATTTTCTTTTAAAAAAAAATTATTTTAGGAAAAAAATAAACTATCACGACATATTTGAATTATGTGTCTTTAAATAAGAATGAGGAACACGGTAGATGCCAGTTTTAGCAAAATTTGGAGAATTATAAAAGATATGAAAAAGGATTTAATGTCAAGTTAGTCTCAGTTTTTTTATATAATTACTCACTCATTATTATAGAAAAGGATTGTATCAATATTGATATTGTTTTTGATCCCATCTGGTGTACCATCGTTGCACCAGATCCACGAGCCCCTTATTCCTCACAAAATCAAGAAACAGCAAAGAGTTTCGCAAGGAAATCTTCCTTAGTGAATCTCAGACGCTAAAGAAGATGTTGGGGGTTGACCCGTTCGACACCGCATTTACAATAGGTAGAGCTTACGTTTGCCATCAAATTTAAGGGCACGAAGATGGCTACTAGCAATTATAAAATATATAGACTAGCCTGTTGTAAAAACCTTGAAAGCAATGGAGTCACCAAGATCACTACCAGATTATCAATACTGAGTAGGTGGAATACTCTAGATAACCCGGGTACCTCTTTTTCCAACAAACACAACTCAGTGTAGATGAGGGTAGATCAGATGGAGAAGGACCTTCAGAGTTAGTTATAATCATTTTATTGTCTCGTATTTCCATGGATATCGATGTGAGAGGGGATCCATTGCAAATGTATGCAGTGGGTGTGAGAAAGTTGGACAAGCAGACGAAAGATAAATATCCCAAACTTATCACCATCATGTGCATCCAAATAAAATTGTGTCAGTGGATAGAGCACTGACACTGCTTTATTCAAGGATTGATTTCTATGTATCTCCCGATTCATGACAATAATTTGGCATTGTTATAATTTGGTGTCATAAAAGTGACATAGTGAATCCCTCATACCGTAAAAATTATATATTTTAGGATAGGAAGCTAGTTTTAAGATTTCATTGAGATATCCAGATATCATTGTGACTATTTTCGATTGCCATAAATAAAACATTTTTTATTCTTAATTATAATATGACATATCATAAAGCATTCTCAAAATGAAAATACAGTATCAATAAATATATATAATTTTAATTGCATTTTAATTTAATTTAATTGTTAATTCAATTTTACTTTTTAGTCAATTTCAGGGCTGCACATCCTGTCTGGTGGTCACTTAGCCTGACTGCGGATAGGGAGGTCCAGGATTCGAACCCCGGTTCGGGTATGCATGCACTTTTTTTTTCTCTCTCTCTCTCGTGTCTTTGTCCTTTCCTTGTATGAATGGTTTGTGAATGGTTGCGTACCCTATAAACTGGTACCTATGGCATGTGTGTATTGAAAAAGTCGACCTCCACACCAAATTTTGGTTCAATTGGAAAAGTGGATCAACGCATCCCCTACTGCCAGCCTAGCTGACACAAGACAGTATTCAATTTCAGAGGAAAGTCTCGATGAATTTTAGATCAATAAATTTGTATTAGATAAATAATGTGAACAAGTGAGTAATTTTTTTTCCTATGAGATTTAAGAAATAGATCGTTGTTTACTATAACTGATAAAAATTATTGTAAAAGTCATAATTAATTGAGTTAAGTTGTAAGAACATATCATCTTAATCAGCACCAAAAATGCACAGAAGGATAAGAATCATAAATATGATGGCAATTAAATCAATTTTAGTTTATTAGACAATCATTTAAATCATTCTAAAGGACGATCACAATGTGTTTTGTGTATGAAAAAACTCTAGTTCCGGAATGCATGAAAATAGATTTAAAAATAGAATAACAAGAAGCGATTATTTTGGCAATTATCCAAAATAATCGCTTGAAATCCTACATATTTTGATGAAATTAGTATACATTTTTTAATTAATAAAAATAGTAAAATAAAGTAGTTTAAATAGAAGGGGTAAATTTTTTGTTTTTTAATATAAATTTTTTTTTTTTATAAAATTACCTACATATATATATCTTACGCAGTTGTCAGTTTTATGATATGCCTTTTTGAATCTCTTATCAATTAGAATTGATCAAAATAAGAAATACTGACAAAAGAAACTAAAACTTTGGCTGCTACACATACAATAAATGCTATAGTTATTGTGAATGTGATGTTTTTTCTTAAAAAAAAGTTCTTTGTCTAACAACACAATCACTCTTAGACATCAGTATATAACAGAGGACATCAATGATGAAAAATTTCTGAAATTAAAAAGAAAGGAAACAGATTTTTCCTCTAGAGCAGAATGTAAGCTTGGAAATTAACAAAAAAATGTCACTTGTTTTGTTATTTTCATTTCACATAAAGTGTGATAACATAATAAATATATCTGTAAAAGAAGATTTCAATACGATACGAGATTTGAGACCGCGGTGGCCTGATTGGATAAGGTGTTCGTTTCTATTATCGGGAAGTTGTGAGTTCGAATTCCTGCCAGACCGAGAATCCATCGTGTTCGCTAATAGTGACAGGAGCTCGTTAAATATATCAGGGTTGCAATGTCCTCCTTGTGAAATGATACTTTTTGAGGTGGTAGGCCATGTCTGGGGGCTTATTGTTTGGTCTTTGCTTCTAAATCACGCTGATCTTTCTACTATAGAGGCAACGATGGCACACCACTGAGTGCCCTACAATATAAGTTAGCATCACTTCTACCCCTGTAATGCTGAAGGGTTGAAATATTATAGCAGCCTTGCATTAGAAATAAAAATAGAACATTTTGATAGTTATATTTCTGAAAACAATTTGAAGCAAACAATTTCTTGATTCCCGCATTCATTTGTTTTAACCTGGAAGTAGTACAATTTAAATTTACTTTAAAATTTGCTATCTAAGTTCCATTGCAGACAAGCTGCCGGATCCTTTCATCTAAAATGGAAAGGTCCGGAATCAGTATAAACCACTGTTAAAAACGTGAGCTGGATTAATTATTTGTTGATGATTTTTGATGGTTGTGCTTATGCTCTGGACTCAAGTTTGTCTTTTGGGTACTCTCAAAAACTTTCGATTTTTCTCCCTCATGACACGTGAATATTGTCTACTATTTATTGTTTTCACGGAAAGTAAAATGCTTAGGCAATTCAAATATCTTACAGAAGTCTTTGAGGATTGTACTATCTCCAGTATGGTGCGAAATATTTTGTTACTTAACACTAGATTTATAGGAGTCGTTGTTATCATTGCATCATTATTAACACTAGATTTATAATTTGTCTTAACACTAGATTTATAGGAGTCATTGCTATCATTCCATCATTGTTAACACTAGATTTATAATTGATCTTAACACTAGATTTATAGGAGTCATTGTTATCATTGTTAACACTAGATTTATAGTTTGTCTTAACATTAGATTTATAGGAGTAATTTTAATTTTTCATCATTTTTTATTAACGGACCTATTTGGCTAACTTTTCCATTAAGAAACTTAGAAGCGAAATTGGAATTCAAATGGTTGTTTTTTGTTATATTTCATTTTATGCGTTTCATTTTACAAAGAAGAAATGCAATAACTTTTCAAGATTGCACTAGATTAATTTTTTTTCACGAATAGAACTACTGAATGTGAAATCACAAATTTCATGGCAGCATTCTTTCACACATTTTTAATTTTTATATCATGAATAGATGTATTTAATTCAGAATTCTCAGAGAATCACTGACAGAAATAAGTTTTGGATAAATAAAATTAATTTGAAATACTAATAAAAGAAATAGGGAAGCTTGTATATTAGTAAATTATTAGTTTTTAAGTGAGGTAAAAAGCAAGTTTGTCAAATTTACTAATAGAATGTCTAGGAATTAATACATTAGCACAATTTTTGTGAAATTAAATGCAATTAAAAATATCAAAAGTAATAGATGAAAAATAGGCTATATTTTTAATATTTAATTTAGTTAATAACTTATTTAATTATATGCAATTAAAGTATTAACTAAATTAAATATTAAAGAAAATAGCCTATTTTATTTATTTCGTAGATTATTTATGAAACAGCCACCTATTTTCAAAACATTTTGTTGTGAAGAATAGCGTGGTCAGTGTCATGTGATATATTTTCTCTTTACTCAACCACCTGATGATAAATAGATCCCATTACGATTTATTTTCGGTAGTGACAATGTTTTGCACAACAGAATATTTTTGCTGCAGGCTAACAAGGAGAAATAGTCTTTTTCAGGCAACATTTTTACTAAAGAAAATGGTAGTCAGAGCAAAGGACAATTGCCAAAATTTACCCTGGAAATGTTATTCTTATGTTCCTACATTTCCTCTACCTTATTTTCCTACAGAGGTTAATTTCAAATAAATTTTTCTTTTCCAAATAACTGAATTTGGCTTTTTGACAAAAGAACAAATTAGAATTGGACAAGCAACTAGGAAGAACTATTTGGAATTGTAGCAATTTCAGTGTTGAATCAGTTTCGTTCTATTTTTAATTTTGTGTTTGATGAAGTATATTTTCCACTAAAATTAATAGAGGAAAATGTCTCAAATTTGGGTGTTCTAAACAATTCGAAACGATCTTTGTAAAATGTGGTATAAACTAAATTTTTTTCCTTCTTTTTTTAAATTTTTTAAAATAAAATGAATTAAAAATTATAAACTGATAACTGTAGCTTGATGCACCCTATACTACCTTATGTTGAAAATCATAAAAATTCTTGCTTGATTTAGAAAATTCCAGAAATTAATCTTCTAATCTTTGCTTGGTCATATGCTTTACATATTCTTTTGTGATACAATATACGTTCATTGGAAATTATTCATGATATTACTGCAAAGTAAGAACAGCATAAGAGAGCCATTTTTATTGTATCACACATAGAATTGACTACCCGGAGTTTGATGTATTGACAATAAATCGACTTATTCATTGACAATACACAGTCTGATGTGGAAGATACTAAACAATTGAAAACAATAATTAGAGAATTTTATAAGAACAATGGAAAAAATATAGAGAATTTTAAGCCATAATAGGGGATTAAAATAATAATAGGGAATTTGTGATGCATAAAAGCTATAGATTGAAACTTATCTATAAAACAGGTACTTAAACATTGTTGCATATTCATAATGATGCTTTCACATGTTAAATAAAACAAACGAGTAGTGTTTTAAAAAATCATGACTGCAAAAAGCCAGTGTAACTATTGAGATGAAATTAATAACAAAAACAAATATTTCTTCAAGGAGATATAAAAAAAATATTGGACTAATATAATTGAAGAGCTGAATGAAAAGATGCACAGTTGAACAAAAGCTTGATCAAATCTTAAAATTAATAAAAATTAAGAAAGCAAGAGGATACATCATGTGAAGTTACAAAGATGATTACCCATACGCTTGATTACTTATTTAAATTTATTGAAGCTTAAAATTAATAAGTAAAAATAATATATATCATAAATGAAAATTTATTTGATCGAATGATGAAGCTATTATATCATTGCTTCTTGATTACTTTTTAATATTGACAACAGAAATATTTTTTAATCTTAACACTATAAAAAAATATTTTGAATTATGTATTAGAAAACATCTAAAGAATGGAAAATTAAAAATAGCTTATTAATCGCTTAGAGAAAAAAAAATTACGAGAGATGAAATAATAAAACTTTTCGGAACGTTTATGATTAACTTCTAAAATACAAACGATATATTTAATCCTTCTCATATCAAAATAAAGTAAAAACAATAAGGAGAAAATTTATAATTTGACATTAATGTTTCTTTGCTTTGTTCTTGAAAAGAATTTCCGTCCTTAAGATATCAGCATAAAAAAGTTTTTAAAACTGATATGGCATTTTTGTAATATGGAATAAAGATAACAGCTCATCAATCTCGTATCAGACTTTCGAATCTATGTATTAGGAATCAGAAAAAATTTAGCATTTTTAGGAGTTAAAGTTCAGTGAATCTGATTTACTTTAATTTGACTTACAGCACAGATATTTCTTAGTAATTTTAAGCGTTAACCTAAACACTTCATTCTTAGATACACATGTAGTGGTAATAATTAAAATAAAAACAGATTTGGTAATTAGCATAATTTATGAGTGATGAGTTTTCTCACCTGTGCGTATTGTAGGAAGAAAACTTGTACATTTGAGTACGGAATTCCTGGTAAGCTGGGTTCTTCTCCATATTCCTTTATATAATTGCTATAAGCCTAAAAGAAAAACAGGATTAGGAATTAGTTTAAGAGTTTTTCTTTTCTTTTTTTCTTTTTTTTTTTTTTTTTTTGAATCTATAATTTTACAAGTCGTGGAATACTTTTAAATCATCATGAAATAAATCTTGACTAAAAAATTCAAATCTAATTAATGAGTACGAAATGTAGCGATAAATTCTAAAAGTAAAATGTAATCCAGGATAGTTCTCCCCATGCAATTTGGTACCTAAATTCGATGAACTGTAATTTGTATCGATGAAATTCAAAGTTGTAGCACATATTAATCTTAGCATAGAATGTACCAAGAATTTATTCTAAGCCTTCCGATGGCTGAATGGGTAGCGTTTTTGATTCCTTGGCTGTTAGTCCTGGATTCGAATCCCAATTCAAGCATGCTTGTTCCTTTCCCTCTCTCTGTTCCCTTGTCTTTTCTTCTGAGATGATGAATAAGTATGGACCACCAATGACAGGTTTGCGGTTATGTGACGTGGTAATGCTACTCACCTCGTGACTTGGTTCACAGGTAACGATAAATGAATAGCAGTTTATGACCTTGTTGTGGCGAAGGGGTGTGCCCACCACCAGAAAAAAAGTTTATTTTAAGAATTAACTAGATTTAAACCTACATAATGAAAATTTGTCAAGAAATAAATGTGTTCAGTGATTATTGTATGCCTGCAAAATATTTCGAAATTCGGTACAATCTTATAATTTCTGAATAACTGTTTCACTAATTGTTAGTTAATCTTAAGTTATATGTTTTGTACATCAATTATTTTAGAGAAGATTACCTTCACAATGAAGCAAAATGTTTATTAATAAATTCTATCTGTTAGATTCCTCATCAATTAAAAGCGAATATCATCAAGAAATTGAACTGATATCTTATTTTTATACCAAACATAAATTTAAAACTCAATTTCATGAATAAAGCAAACTATTAATTTTTAATGAATACAACTCATGAAATGCACTTACCCTATAAGCTTGTTTTAAACCTGAATTATCACAGATATTGTCATCAAGAGTTTGATTACCATTCACCTGCAAGAGAAAGTAGAAGTGTATGTGTAAATCTGGAACTCATATCTGCAAGCGCTTTCATATCATAAGTGAAACAATTCTTTACGTTTTGTCCGACGACGTCTATGGGCAGTTGGGAATACTGGTCAACGAAGCATGATGCCTTCTCTTTAAATTTCTCTATGTGCTCATCTGACCACCATTGAGTTAAGTTGCCATTCTTGTCGAACTTCCTACCTAGCGAAGAGAACACACTTCAACGAATATTGCTTTGCACATATTTTAAAGTTATTTGATTTTCTCATTATATTTCAAAAAGCAATTTATTTTGCCAATGCTGTTTTTATATATATATATATATATATATATATATATATATATATATATATATATATATATATATATATATATATATATATA
>JAPDSC010165278.1:198416-228826 GCA_026290005.1 Latrodectus geometricus
ATATATATATATATATATATATATATATATATATATATATATATATACACTCCGCCTACTCTGTCAGTGGTCAGCGTATCTGACTACGGATAGGGAGGATCTGTGTTCGAAATTCCGGCTCTGGCATGGATGTAATTTCTCTTTCTCTGTGTGTTTCTTGTCCTTTCCTGAGATTATGAATGAATGTGGCCCACCCTATAAACAAGTTTGTCGTGGTGTGACGTGGGTAATGCTACTCCCCTCCTTGACTTGGTTCACAGGTGCCCACCGGGTAACGCTAAATGAATAGTAATTTCTGGCCTTGTTGTGGCGAAGAGTTTAATCACCCAGTGCCCACCATTATTAAAAAATATAATTACATAATTTTGGAGAGAAGAGAACAAATTATAAAAAGCACCATTAAAGTAGTTAATTTACGTATTACAAGAATTACTCTTTAATTTTCGGAAAAGTGCTGAACTCTTCATACTAAGTTGATTTTAATATCTTTAGTAAAAATATTTTTACTTTGCAAGAGTCTAATATGATTTCAAGATTTCAGGAAATAAATGCTATTACTTCATATTATTATATATCAATACTCATTTAAGACTAAACTTCTTACTAAAGAAATTAAAATACTTTATAAAATAGTTATCAGAATCATAAAAACAAAGTGCTAATTAAACTTAAAATTTGACAAAGAAAGATGAATACAACTTATTAATCTTTAAATGAAAATTTTTGTTTTTTGCACATAAGAGCTCATTCAAGCATGAACAAAGTGAACCCACTAGCTTAAAGAAGATTTCGACTTTTTGCAAGCAATATACCATACTCAAGATAAAGTTCAATCCATTAGTTTTTGAAATAAAGTATAGAGCGCTAATCTTCAGTTACCAAAGGTATCTTCTGAGAGGTATTTTAAAAGATAGTGAAAATATTAACTTATAGTAATTAAATGAAAAAAATCGTGAGAAAAAAATCTTCGTCATAGAAAAAGTTTCAATGGAATAAAACTTTTTCTATGGCGTACCATTAGGTGATGATGAGCCATGTTCTCAGGATTTCTAACAAATACTACCTGCTTCTTTTGAAGAAAAGTAAAAAAAAAATAATCTTTATTTTTACTATTTTAATAACTTTGTAAATTGAAAATATTATGTTGGGAGAAAAGAAATCTATTATTTTTTCAGTTGTACTGTTCGATATCTTGTTAAATATAGATCATAAAATTTCAGATTTATGCTCGTTAGAAAGACCATATTTCACTATTTTATATTTAGTTCATTCAGTTATAAGGTACAACGTATTAAAAATGAAAGTCAACAAAGAGAAAAAATTAGAACATTTACAGTTTATTCTTTCATAAAGGCGAAAATACAAGTCAGGCAGTTGAAAGTTGAGAATGGTGTTCATGGTCCCGATACTGCAACAATCAATTAAGTGTAATTTTGGTTTCCTCGACTCTATTCAGGTATATTTGATATTACAGATGCATTTTCTGCAGGTAGACTCATCCTTGAGAATATCGATACAATCACGGAAATGTCCGAAGTTGACCAGCATGTTAACAGTGCAAAAGCTGAAGATCAGTCATAAAACAGTTTAAAATCATTTGCACAAAGCTAATCAAGAACACGTTAATAAAGCTTTAAAGTTCACGTAAAAATAATGGATTTATTTTACCCCAAACTAACATCAAGTTTTTTTCATCTAATGAATAATTTCCTGTTCATAAATATTTCCATGTAGTATGAGCATAATGTTCTAATTTAATTCCATTTTATTCTTTTTTCAAAAACCATTTAAATTTAGAAAATGATCTTTTAAAATTAATTGGAGTGGCATAAAATTAGAGTATTCTAAGTACCTGATCATTTGAACCACAAATTTAAAAAAACATTTTCTCCGGATTTCTTTTTTACAACAGAAATAACATTTCCAGAGGCAGTTGTGAAATCTAAGAGAAGATCTTATATTTTCCAGTATGTTTCTTTTCTGAATTTCTGAGATAATTTTTCTCATTAGTAGCTATCGCCCCGGGGATCTTCCTATTATTTCATTAATGACTTTATAATTGCTGTTTTTTATATTTGTGCACTTAGAGATGTATCATTTCATTTTATACTTATCTGAATGCGGAAGAAGTTTAACGAGGCTTGTTTTTAATACACAGTTCATGGTTAAACTGTTAAAATGATCTAACTATTATAATTTTGCTATGATAAAGATTAAAGATTTATTTAAACAGCTTGAAAAAACGCTAATGTTTGTACTTCTCCATTTTGAAAGCATTTATTTATTTGCGTTGATAACACACAATATCTCTTAAACAGAATCGCAATACATTTATTAAAAGAAACTTTTTTACTCATGAAATAAAGAAAAAAAGAGTTTTCTTTTTTGTAAGTAAAAAGCTCATTTTTGATGAATAAAAGTTTTTAACATAATATAAATTTGATACTTAATAATTATAATAAGGTGTAATTAACATTGAACCATTGAAATCACAATAAGAAACGATTGTTTTTTTACGTTCAATAACTAACTCATAATTCCGTTTTTCAATGTCAATAAATGTATTTATAATGGAATATTTAATATATTTATAGTATATTATGGGGTCGCGGTGGTCTGGTTGGTTAGGGAATCGTTCTCGTTACCAAACGGTGGTGAGTTTTAATCCCGGCTTTGCCGAAGATCCGTCGTGTTCACTAATGACAACTGGGACACGTTTAAATCCGTCGGGTAGCAATGTCCTTAATGTTCCCATTACATATTAATACCTCTGGTTGTGGTTGGAGCCAGGCTTTGGGTCTTCACTGGTTTCAAACTCTAAATTGGAAGATTAAGGGTGCTGCCACCTATGAGCCAAAAGTCGTACCTCCACCTTCGTATAAGGGTGCTCTATTAAAAAACGGAAGACACTCTCTCTCTGACTTCATTCGCCTAGTCTCTGTGACGGGCGGGCTTGGCGTTGCCAAGTGTCATTAACAACAACATAGTATATTATAACTATTTTCAAATACCAACACTGTTGGTTTTTTTTTTAATTATACTTATTAAAAATAGATTGTGCGATGTTAGCATCTTTTAGTGGTCAACCTAAAGGCCAAGGGCTATTGTAAAACATTTTGACATTCATCGCGTAAATTGTTGGTAAGATTTTTCATTGGTAGTAGGCCGTATTAACGTTTCGCGAGGGAAGAAACCCGAAAAACTCCCATGCATGCAAGGAGCATAACATAATTGCTGGAATCAAAAAAGTCCATAGTATACTCATAGAAGGGTTTTAGATATCTTTTTGGGTGAGAAAAAGCTTTACAGAGTAAAATTGGTTATTTATTATCATTTTTTTTACTGTGATGTGAACTACGCCAATATTATCAATAAATTTTAATTAGGTATTATTATAAAGATAATGTTTTAAGGTTTACATTGAATTAATGTGATCAAGTTTGGCTTTTTACTCCACGGTCACTTTTCGTTCACGAAAGTTAATTTTACGACAACTTACATTTTAAAATGAATCCTAAAGCGCAATGATCCATGACTATGCTGGGAATTGAACCCTTGAGTTGTTGATTAGAAAGCCAGAGGCCTAACTATTCAGCTACCAGCTTGGAATAGTTGATAATGATATTTTCCGATTATCAATATTGGTAGTGACAATTTAAAATACAGACTAGAAATTTATCATTTTATCGATACATCGAAAATAGTTGTATATATAACCCTTGACTGCTGAGTTAATTTGATAAACTATTTAACAAATGAAAGAAAATATTGATTAATATAAGATTTTAAAGTTATGTATTTGCTTGAAGCCCATTTTGGCAATATAAATAACGCTTTTTTAAAACTTTTTATATTGCTTTTTTGGTAAAGCAATGCTATATGAGAAGATTACGATTATCAGTTCAAAATTATCGATCTTCTTAATTGTGGACAACTGCAACGATAGCACTTAATTTAGTACAATTAAATTAATTACAAAATTTTATCTACCAAGCGAAAATTTGTGACTCATACAGGCAATTTATTTCAAAGTATTAGTATTGTAGAATCCCTAAAATTATTTACTCAAACACCTTTCGACTAAGAATGTAGGAGGTATTAAACCACACGTAAGATAAATTTTGATTAATGGGAACAATTTCGATAATTTTTACTGAAAAAGACACCAATTGAAAATTCTTCTCTCATAAAATATTTGTACATTGTTTGCAATGTTTTTTTTTTTTTTTTTTTTTTTTTTTTTTTTTTTTTTTTAAGAGATACATAATATTTTAAATTAGTTTTTATTAGATTTTCACATCTAAAAAATTCGCCATATGAGTTTTCAGATTTTTATTTACCCGAACACCGAGAATTTTATTTGTCATCAAAATTATATCACAATATAAAAGAAGAGTTTTCTTTTTTCCATGAGAAAATTCTCTGCTTAAATCTAAACTACGCGATGTACTGCCTTCGACTTTTATGACGATGAAGCTATCGAATCGGATTTACGCGCGAATTGCTTAGAAACTCCGGAAGGAAGTTCCAGTTTTTGCGCGCCATTTTTCTTTTTGTGTGTGCAGCCTTTTCTTATAAATATATTTTTTGACATAAAACTTGTGGATATTCGGTTTGTTGCTGGATGATTGATTTTTAATGCTGTATTTTGCAATAAGTTAAAGCGTACAGTACGTTTGCAAATATATTTTATACGAGGCCATATAATTTATAGGATAGTTGAGAGAAAGTTAGGAAAAAAATCAAAGTATTAAAGTTTATGTTTCATAGTCTCAAAGAGTGTCATAAATAAATATCTAAACTCTGACGTTTATGCATTCGAAACAGATTAAGATTTATGTATTTGAAATTAGATTTATGTATTTGAGCTAATGTTCATTTAAGATGTAGCCTATAAGTAAGGAAAATGATGCTAGAAATGTTGCAGTTCTAAGAAACGCGTTCAAAATTTTTACACTAGCTACAATGGATATTTGAAAATAAACGTATAGTTGGAAGTTTCTAGAGAATTCTTGAGAACTGCCTTATGGTCACCGTTGACAACAGTTCGAATATCTGAAATGACGGCAGATCTACTTAATTCTGAAAAGAGAAAATGTTGAGGGGTATTGAAGATTAAAAAATACCATATAATGTCAAAATGTAGCATGAAGAACGATTTTACACCATTTATTATCGTTCATTCATGCGATAGCATTAATATTAGTGGATGACGTCATGTAAAGAATATATTATATATGACTCATGCACTAATAGTGCTACCACATGAACGAACAATTTTGAAGTTTTGAAAAACAAGCGCAGGTGTTATAACTTTTAAAAGAAAAAAATGCATTTGATAATGCATTAGGAAGTTCCTTCTTAGAAATAGGAAACAATTTATTTTATTTACCAACGAAAACTGTACACGTGTTTAGAGAAAAAATGGAAAGCTTTTGGTAGCATATTAAAATTACGTTTTATAGAAATAGTGGCGAATTCATTTATAAGAATTCCGTTTTTCGGATTTATAACTGAATCGTTTTAAAAACACAGATATGGAAAACGTTTAAATACTCATATTTTTTATGTTTATTATTCGAATTGAGTATGTTGCTAAATTTAATGGAAGCAGAAGATTTTTTACATATATTTTATTTTTATTCTTTCTTCCATTCCACAGCCGAGCTAGCTTTAATCTTCGGTTCAACATTTCGTGGATTCAATTCTCACTTCAAGCGTAGAGGTTTGAAATAGCTTGGCATACACTTTAAACTGTACTTCTGATCTAATGTATTCGTGTATAAACATGATTGTAGAATGTCAACCAAACCCTTCTCAGAGAAAAAAATCTCGTAGACTCAAAAATACTTTTTTTTTAAAAAAAAGAGAATATTAATTTAATTAATTTTCTGATTTCATATTATGTTTTATACTTGCTCAATAAACTTCAAATGTTAACTTTATAATAACACATCTACAGTGGCACAAACAATTGAAGATACACCTTACTTTTACTTTATAAATCCTACTTTCAATCGAAATAACACGTTAACTAGAAGTGCAAACTTAATTTTATTCTTAGACAAAACAAAAGATTTAATTAACAATAAAAATAAAGAAAAATAAATGACAAGATTCTAAAAGAAAATTTTTTAGAGGCATTTCAAATAAACATAAGCAAATTTCTACCTCAAAAAATTGAGGATACACCAATGAAATTTTTGTTATATATCACATACAAAGACAGTGTTAATATTTGGTTGCATGTCCTTTGTCATTTATAATGTACTCCAAACGTCTTGGTACAGGTTAGACCAATTTTTGGTGGTATCTGGAGATATTTTATCCCATTCTTCTTGTAACACTTGCTTTAAATGGGCTTTGTTCCTAATTTGGTGTTTTTGGACCTCTGTTTAGAGTGTGGCCTACAAATTTTCTATGACATTGTTGTCAGGGGACTGTGGTGGTGTGCACAACTGCTGTTTACAATGAAAAAGACACCATATTTTGACATTATGTGCCATATGTTTGGGGCCATTGTAGTGCTGGAATATAAAATTTCCATCTAAACCCAATATTTTTGCACTTTTTTTAAGATTGTTGCGGAGTATATTTATATAAAGCTTATGATCCATTATTCCATCTATAAAAACTGAATTTTCTAGCCCATTTGAAGCCATACAACTCCAAACCATTACCATGTTTAACTGTAGGAAGTAAAGTTTTTGGATCCAAAGCAGTGTTCGGCTTTCTCCAAATTCTCTGATGACAATAGCTTCCAAAAATGTTGAATTTACTTTCATCACTAAATATTACTTTGTTCCAAAAGTTATCTGCCTTCAATTGATGAGTTTTTGCAAACTCCAAAAGCTTTTTGATTTTCTTTCGAGCAACTAGACTGTTATATCCAGCATGTCTAATCACATTTCTCACGGTTTCACCACTTATACTTCTGCCCATTATTCGAGAAGTTTCTGCAGCTAGTTTGACTGTACTTAGTTTAGGATAAATCTTGATATCTTTCAACATTTTCCTTTTGGCTACATCACTCAGAATACTTTTCCTCCCTCTCCCACTTTTATTTTCAATTAATCCATCGCTTTTAAATCATCCAATGATTTTCTGGACACACGAGTTGCTTCTACCGACAATTTCAGCTATTTCACGATAAGATTTTTCTATCTTAAATAACCTTAATTTAAATTTTCTTACATCAACACTGGTCTCTCTCCGAGGTGACTTTTCCATTTAAATTTGCACAAAAAATAAAAATAACAGTCCAAAAAGTTTAAAAAAAAACATTGCCCAAACTTAGATAATTATAGTAGCAAGCAGAATAAAAATTTAGTGCTAATTAAACTAAAATTTCATTGGTGTATCCTCAATTTTTTGAGGTATAAATTTGCTTATGTTTATTTGAAATGGATCTGAAAATTTTTCTTTTAGAATTTTGTCATTGATTTTTCTTTAATTTTAATGATAATTAAACCTTTTGTTATGTCTAAGAACAAAATTACGTTTTCACTTTTAGTTAATGTGTTATTTCAATTGAAAGTAGGCTTTATAAAGTAAAAGTAAGGTGTATCTTCAATTGTTTGTGCCACTGTATATAAGTACTACTAAAACATTATATTGTATATACAGATGAGAAAGTTGTTTATGTACTAATTAAGCAACTTTTTAGTAATATTTTTAGTATTCTTAGCAAATATGTATATGTTACCGCTAAAGTATATAATGCAGTTATTCCATGGAATAACTAGGTATTCTATAAAATAACGGATCGTGTCCGTTAAAGTGTAAAATTCTTTTGTATTTCATGGTTTAACTAGTCATTTCATAAAATGACTATCTGCAGCTAGTTAAAGTGTAAAATAATTTAGATCATTTATCTCGCTTTTTAGCATAAGGTCGGTTGCTACAGCTCAAAGTTTAGGTACTGGTCAGGGATTTAAAAAATGTTCGTGTAAAACCCAGTGTGTCAACAAAAAATGTTTTTGTTTTAGAAATAATGTTCTTTGTAATTCCAAATGTCATTTTAGTAATCCTTGTTGTAGCAAATGCGATGTAGCGATTCTTGTTGTAGCGATACATTTATACGATGCATAAATTAGATAAATTGCTTCTTTTTCATTGTGATTGTCTATCATTAGTTTATTTATAGAATACTTAGTTATTTCATTTTAGATAAATTGTTTATTTTACACTTTAACTGTCTCTCATTAGTTAATTTATAGAATACTCAGTTATTTCATAGAATAACTAGTTAAATGTCAAATTATTAACATATTACACACTTTAACGGACACGATCATTTATTTCATAGAATAACTAGGTATTCTATGAAGTAACTGCATTATATACTTTGACGGTAGCACATATACAAAATAGAATCATATGAAAAAAAGTAAATGTTTTTCTTTACTTCTATGATTCTATTTTTTGATTCTAGTTCTTGATATACATATTTGCAAATTGAGAGATATAAAATGATATAACGTATTTAAGTTATTTATAGTTATTAAAAAATATAATTTTTAATTTGACAGTTGGTCTTTTTGTTTTTTATTTACTTAAAATCTTGTTAACTTTTCTCATGCATGTTATATCTACAACTTATGTATAGTTCATTTTATCGATATTTCTCGCATTTTTTGTGCAACATACATTTTGGTTTTATGACTTTGAATATTTAAAAATAGTCCTTTTCTCGCTTTTACTAATTTCTCACTTTATTTTAGGTTCATTTTTATTTGGGAAATTAAAAATATAATAGCTTTAACTTACCGCTACTGTCAAAACCATGAGTGATTTCATGCCCAATGACAACTCCCAGCATTCCATAGTTTAAGTATCTGTAATGATAAAACAAAAACTTTTAAATCCTAATGCAATTCTTATTAGGAATCAGCTTTAAAATTCGTCTGCTTTCAAAAGTACTGATCATAAAGTAGTAATTATTTTACATGGAAAATTATAGATTAGAACTATTTATTCAAAAGTTACTACTTACTTTATTCAAAAGTTACAACTACTTATTCCAAAGTTAAGAACTTTTTTAATTTTTTACAGTACAGAATTCTTTTGAAATAGCTTACTTTGGTCTATCAGGAGTGAAGATGGGAGGTCTCAATATTCCGACAGGAAATACTGTAAGGAAAAGGTACAAAGTATAAAATAATGTGTATATATTTTAAAAAAATACAATTGTTAATTGCAGGGAAATATAGACTTCTTGATTATACTTTTAAGTATACCGTTATGGTTTAAATAAGAGTCAAAGTTTCATTAGTTTATGAAATGGAAGATTGAAACAATAAATGAATGAAAAATTAATTTTATTATTCTAGAATAGCTGGCAAATTTGCGTAATGGAATATTTAGCTCTGATGATAATTGAAACTTTAAGTCCACAAGACTCATCTACAGCAAACTATTGAACATTAAATGTTCAGATCCGAATTGGTGAAACCTGTCCCCGCATCGATACATGATTCTATATATACAAAGAGAGAGAATGAACGATGAAGATTCTTAACGATATCTTGCGACATATTCTGCAAAGCATTCATAAGTTGTTGATGAGAGGTCAGAATCTGGCTGCCTACTATGTTCCAGACAATTTCGAGTCATGAGCTTGCACGACAAGGAAGAGTATTAACTTCATGTAAGCAATTAATAGATATTCAAATCATATGTGGTCTGGTATTATGGTATTATATTATCTAAAACCGTCTCTAGCATGACGTTCCATGATGTTTAAGACCTTAAGCTCCAGGATGCAATCAATATATAGTTGTGCTCTGAAAGATGTATGAAGGAAAATTTGAGGTGACCTGTTTCGTAAATAGAACCTCACACCATCACACTAAGACTAATGACTGTATTCCTCTGTAAAACAAAAGTTGCCTTACACCATTGAATTCGGACCCTCAATGTGTAAATAAAATGGTTACCTTATCCAAGAAAGAAAACAGGAGTTGAAATTCATCACGTGCTGCCTGTCTGCTGGCTGCCATGATGATCAAATACGAGACCACACCAGACCATGTCTACATCAAAAGATGTTTTAAAAGCTGATGTGAACATAACACCATCTCATTCAATTGCCTTGAAATAGTTGAAGGAATCATGGGTTATATGGAAAGAGGCTATTGTATATTGAACAATGATGGACTAAGGATAGTTCGGGCTTTTGGTATATAATCATCCGATCTTTCCTTGCATTTGTTACCTTTGGTTTTATAGAAACTTCATTTTGTAAGCAAATACTTTGCTGTTAGAATAAATATTTTACTGGCAGCAACCATATTGCTGTTAGCAACCATTACCATCATCATTTACCCATAACCGGCTATTTCCGAAATCGTCTATAAAATCTTCAACAAGTAGGAATGGTATTCATTATGATTTCATGTGGTCTCTTCATTGTGTTTAAAGAACAATGGGAAGTTAAGCTTTCCTCAACTGTTACTAGTTTTGTATTATACGAATGGTGGAGTAGAAATAAACTATGGATGGAGTTTTCAATGTAAACAAAAACAAACCTCTGTTAACCGGAAGTCATCTCAAATGCTTCCGGTGCTCTCACTTCCCATTGGGAATCAATGTAATGATAAAAATTTTCGTTTAAATATTTTTAAGTATTTATAACCGCTTTTGAAAGTTTTTTTATTTTCTCCATTAAAACCATATTTTTTATTATCAGTGAATCCCGCATTTTTTTTTTAAACTTTTTAAATTTTAACTTAAATAATTTTGATGGGTTGCCATATTTTGTGGAAAATCATTTTTATTGGCAACATTAGTATCACTTGGTGATGAAAGATTATTTTATTTACTTTATATATATTTATTTAAAAATTTCAGCAAATATATTTTGTGCCCGATTGAAATAAAAAAATTTCTTAAATATAAATCATATAAAGTCATTTCAATTAAATAAGTACAAAATTTGGTCTAAGTTTTCTTTTGGTGATGTATTTATGAATGAACTGTAAGCTGGAAGTTTCGTGCCAGAAGTTTTCTAGATCTCCATGACAGTAGCGCCCCCTATTCCAATCTTCACAGAAACTTCCATCCATATCATCAAAATTAACATTCACACTAGTTTTAAAAGAATAATTATTTGAAAACAGAATCAATCATCTGACCGAACCAGTAATCAACAGAAATTTGCACCCAATATTTTGAGATAATCGAAATATTTTTATTATTCTTATTTGTTTCGTAACAAAAATATATATATAATGAACAATTAAAATTTATTTCTGTGTTTGAATGTTAAAAATTTAATTTTTGATAACATTTTAGATTAAATATTTGGAATTATCCAAATATTTCATATCAAGTCAAGCTATTAGCTTATTTCCTGTTTTTAAATTGACAAGTTGATTTTATACACAAACTATCTTATCTATTATATCTTAGTAAATTAGTAATCAATATAAAGATTTTTTTTTATCTAAATTATTAGTCATTCAAAATTTTCAATAATTGGAAATCGATATTATTTCTACATTGAAAATACTATATTGATTCTACATTGATTATTTTTCCTTTTTGTATGCGTTTTAAATATAAGTTGAAAAACTAGCTGCGTAAATTAAAAAAACCAAAAAGAAATTTATTTATTGATTTTATCACAAATAAGGAATTTTATAATCAGATCAATATTTCCACAAGCATTGTAAAAATATATTACTTTAATACTGGAACTTCTCAATAATTATTAGTTTACCTCTATTTGTATACAAAACTCTTTACCTGTTATGCTATATCATTAAATAATTAATTATTTTGGAGATGGTAATTTCTTGATAATTAAGCCCTTTAAATATATAACTTGGAATTTTATAGTTGATTAATCATAAGCAAAACTCGTTGATGTGTATAGTTTATAACTACTTAAAAGCTCAATTAATTTATGAAAATTATATTTTTCATTGAGTTTAGTCTTCACAAATATTTTGATTTTGTTCATTAAAATTCTATACCCTTTAAGACATATATGTATTGATTTATCAAAGATTAACATCATTTTAGATACCAGGATCATTATAATTTATTGGAAAAGTATGATTCATTTCTAGAAAACAATTAAGAAAGCTAAAGAGGAAACCGGAATGGATATTTATAAGAACATATTGATTCCGTTTTGCAATATTCTAGTAATGAACGCTTAAGGAAAAATAAATTTATTTTTGATATATTATTATCAAAATTATTTAGGATTCTTTCCTTTGTATTAGTATTATATATGATTAAAGAGTTTTGCGTAAACTTTCCAATATTTCAAATATATTTATATAATTATTCAATTTAAAGTTTTCTTTATTTGTTAACGATTGAAATTTACTTTAAATCATTTAAAATTATTTTTAAAACAAATGTCTAAGAAAATTAAACACTTATTTTCTTTGTGACCAATTATTATGCATTTTTTGCTTGCTATAACTCGTTTAAAAACTGAAAAAACATCTGTTAGTAAATAAGTAGATTCATATTATTGTTTTATGAAAAGTTCTTGATTGGGGAAAAAAGCCAGTAAAATTCGTAAACACGATGTTGATTTCACATACTTCACTGAAAAAGTTTAACAATACGTGTACAATACGATTTACGTGGTAACCAAACATTCTTTTTCTCGATATTTTCCCAACAGAAAATCCGTGCTTGGAATCTCTCCTATCTTTAGTTCTTTCCTCATTTCGGTTTGTTTCCGACCAAATGAACAACACAAATAAATCAATGGAAAAACTTTTAGAAAAATTAAACATAACATTTAATTCTTAACAAAATCAAAATAAAACTAGTTTTCTTCTACTAGCTGGAATTTGATTCGTTATTCAAGTCTTAAAATCTTAAGATTCTTTCGAAACAATTTATTATTTTATTAATGCGAGGTAATAGTTAACGAATTTTCTCAAAATCTTAACATTACTTCTTGAGACTTTAAACTTTTTTTAAATGCCCTAAAACTTTCTTCAAATATTATGTCAATCAGAAGAGTTTTCTATTCTAAATAAACCTAGTTAAGAACATTATTATAAGCTGAAATTTTGTTCTGAATAGAATTTTGGGCGCAATTTGTGTAGATTTGGGCAATATCTTTTGAATTGATACAATGTACTAATCTGAGTCTTTATCAGAAGAATTTGCTTATGTGTCCCATCAACAGAGAACTGTTGCCAAATAATAATATGTAATTTGTTAGTCAATCTAAGCCTTTAAATCAGAGATTTTGTAATTCCCCCAATGAAAAGGTGGTAAAATGATATCGGAAAGATTAAAGCGTTATCTCTTGATCCGGAAGAAAATCAGAGTAAGTTGCCAAATCTCATTTTTGTAATATAATTAATAAAGTTATGACGCTTGATTGTAAAATATAATATGAAATTATGCAGTGAATTATAATACTTTAACAAACTTTAATAAAAAATAGTAGTGAACTGAAATGCTAATTACAAGAGATTATGTTTCTAAACCATGTAATTAATATATTTTAAAGTCAATATGTATGAAATAAAAGTATAAATATATAAATTAAAGGAGATTCAATAGTTTTATGCACGAAATGTAAGGATACTTATAAATATATGCATTAATTCAATACAGTTTTATGGTTATGTATATAAATATAAATTTGAATATGTAAAAAGAAAAACACAGTTTACATCATTTATGAAAATCAATGTTTGTTAAATAACAAGACTTACTGACTGCATTTCCAGTAGCTTCATAAAAGGCATTTACTACAAGTGGTTGTACAAACCAATCTCTGAAAATATATGAACGGTGGAAAAAATGTAGCACAAAACTTAATGTCAATCTCTATATATTATTATTCCATAAAAATTAATGTTTCATTTATTATTAAAACTAAAATAACTTCGTGCATTTACGAAAAGCATCATAAAAAATTGGCAACAAGATTTTTAGTAGCATGAAATATAATCATTACTTCTCTTTATCAACTGTTCTTGTCATTTTTGTTAATTCTTTGATCACTTCATAACGATTCATTTTCAGGATGTTGTTTAAGAAGTGGTCTTCAGAAATTTCCAACTGAAAGTGAAACATATAGATAACTCATTAGACTTCTATTACAATGCTAAAATTTAGCATTATATTAGAATTATTATTTAAATGCAATACACCATCTGATATTATTATTCTTTGTATAGTTAAATTTTAATCAGAAAATGTGTTTGGATAAATTTCAGATGATATTGAACATTCAAGAGTTTCACATGTTTATAAAACTTCATTATTTAGATATATTTTAATATTTACATACACTATTTCTATTTAGCACAATTTAAAAGGTTATGAATATGAAGGAATTTCTTCGCTTAGGTTTATTTAAGCATATTATGAGAGACAGTTTTTTTTATGGAATATTTAATATTTTTTACGTATTAAGTGAAAATATAGAAAATATAAAAAAAATTAATAATAATAAGTGGAAATGTAGAAAAAGCAGAAAATAAAGCATGTTTTAAAAACACATTTGTTATTTGATTGAAATATAAAGTTCCAGCAATACATCATAGAAACATACTTAAAATGCATTTTCTCTCAAGTTGAATCCATGTTACTTAGTTTTATGTCAAAATATTTTTCATTTATTTATTAAAAATATAGTTCACTTAAATTACAAGCGAGTATTATTCTTGAAATGCTATATTTACATTGTTATCCAAAATCATAATTAATAAAATTTTTGAAACAAAATACTATTAAATATCAACGTAGTTTTCGAGCTTGAGACATGATTCATACAAAAGTAAGAAATCTTTACATCGAGACAAATATTGCTAAAACTCAATTAGCATGATACAATGTGCGCTATTATTTTTTGAATTTTAGATATCACTTTGTGCGTACCATAATTAATTAAGAAAAATCGTTGGTAAAAATTTACTGTACGGTTGCTATTGGCGATTTTTGCAAAAAGGCACCAAAAATCTCGCCAACTTCGTCAATCTGCACCAGCGAGATCTGAAAATAAACAGAATATTCCATTTTTCATTGGTTGGTTCCCATTTGTCAGAATCCCCCATTTTTCATTGGTCGGAATCCCTCCTATGTGATTGGTCAGAATTGGTTGGGTTGCCAGAAAATGTTACTTATCGCCAACTTTGAAAAATCGTGCCAATAGTGACCGTACAGGAAATCGGAGCCAAATCATAAGATTAAATATTAGGTATGAATTTGTGTATGCATAAATTAATTAAGAAAAATCTTTTAATATCATGGTTGAGAAGAGATTATTTATTAATTTAGCATATTGATTGACATTCAATTCTATGATCAGCCCAGATGCTTTATTACAGTAAAGAGGGAATCAACAGATTCTTGTAAAAATTTATCAAATCTAAGGCAAAAAGATCGCCTTACATCAACAACTATTGAAAAATGAGTACATACCTTAGATCAGCAATTATTGAATCAATTGATTTCACTAACAATAGTAAAGAGCAAGTTTAAGCAAGTTGACATAGTCCTCAAACTTACTTGGAAAAAATTACTATGTACACCATACAATAAGCACTTTTTTTCATAATTCTGCACAGAGTTCAGCACGAGATAATTTTATTATTAAAAAAGTAAATTAATCAATACTTATTTAAAACTTGAAGTGACCGCATACAAAATAAAACATATTATTGATTTTGATAAAATAAAATATGTATGTATTAGTGAAATGAAAAATCTTAAAAATTTAAAAATCTCAAATGAAGAAATTCGATTACTTTGTAAGTTTAAATAGTTATAATGAAATTGGAAGTGAAGTGAAAAACAGACGGTTTTTCAAGAAATCCTTCCAAACTTTATCCAAAAACTATCGAAAGCCATCGTACTTAGAATTAAAAGAAAAAATTTCCAAATTCTAAAGTTATGGTTATGGAAATACAATGATGTTTACGTATTATCCAGCTAAATGAGAATTATAGAATTGTCAATGTTTTAAAACATATTCATTTTGAGAAATAAATAAATAAGGAAATTCATAATTAGGAATCGGAAAGAATCGATATGTATTTGGCAAAATGAAAAAATCCCTTCTAATGGTTTCAGTCCAACAAAAGATACCGTTCAACGATAAAGATTTATTTAAATGTTTTGATTTAGAATTATAAATTATATTTTCTATATCTTTTAAGTTTTTATTTTATCATATTTATTAAAATTATTGAATCATTTTATGAATATTTTGTGATGTTTTGAAATAAATATAATCAAAGATTTTGAGCTCAAGTGTTTAGCTAAAAACTTGATTTTAATTTCTTATGAAATAATTTATTTAAATTTTTATTAAATTAATTTTAGTTTACTTATACATCTTTTATATTATTTATTTTGAAATTAGGAATCCATTACAAAATTTAAATAACATATATTTTGATTGATTTTGATAATTTTTATCGTGGGAGGTGTTTTCAAATAAGAATTTTATAAAATATAAAATCTTCTATTATGGTAAACACCTTTTGTATCATTTATATTCAAGTTAGGAATGGTGTTCATGAAAAACATCTACACAATATTATCCATTACTTTGTACATTTTCACAATAAATAATTCTTCACTTTAAATCACGTTTTTAATTAATGAATGGAATTCAGAAGTATTTCGAGGAATGAAACATTAGTTTGAAATAGCATCAAAACATTAAGACTTGAATCGTTAATTATTGAAAGCACTTTGATGAAAAGATCGGAGATAATTTGAAAACTGGAAAGGAAACAAAAGAAAATGAACTGACTCCTGAATAATCCGTATCAAGCTGTACAGGATCTAAGATATATCTTGGGAATCCTATTTTAGTCGCCATGCTTTCAACCTGTCAAAGAAAGCGACATTAAATTTAAATCATGGACTTTGAAGTAGATAATTAAGCAAACTGCGATAAAAGTGACTCACTTTTTCTTCACAGGAGATTCTTGTATCTGGATCTAGCCAAGTAATTTGTTTAATTCCGCCAATGAAAGCTTGTTTTAATGATGAAATGAGTGATTTTATCTGAAATAAATCATTGGTTAATTGTAGATCATTAAACTTCATTTCTTCTCGCGCAGCTTTATTGTTAAGTACTTAACTTTTTGATATTCTTAAAATATTAAAATATATATTTTTAAATAAACTAAAAATAACTATGTTGCATGGAAAAAGTAAGCGATTAATATATATATATATATATATATATATATATATATACATACCAGCTAATATTTGGTATAAGTATGCAAATATAAATATTACAACGTAAATATTATATAAATACTAATTATAATGTTATATGGAAAAAAAACTATTAAACTTGCTTGTATTTTTTCATTAAAACATACCGGTTAAGTATTGTGATAACAAACAATAGGAATAGTTATTCAAAGAAAAATATTTGATTCAAATAATTAAGCCTTTGAATTCAAATATGTAAATTTTTATACACATCAAATAGCCAACTATGACTAAAAATATATTATATTAAATACTGGTTCCTTTATATATAAGAAACATTTTAATAATTAATTAGCAGTATTATTAAAATATTTATAGTTTTGCAGATGTATTTAAAATTTAATTTATACATATCTAACATATTTCGCGTTTTATACTATTTTATAATATTATTCTAGAAAATAAAAATGGGTTGAATTTATTTCTAAATTTATAATATTTGTATATACTTGTATATATATTATGTTAATATTAACATTTACTTTTATAAATACCGGTGCTTACGAATTCAATATAAATAACAAAACCTTCCTATTAACTTCTGAAATATCTGATTACTCCTGTGAGACACATTTCGTTTAAAAATCTTCATTTTATTCATTTATTCTTATGCAAATTCATTTTTATTCTAAAAGTTCTCTCAAAATATCAATTAAAATATTTGTATATACTTGTATATACATTAATTTTAACATTTATTTATATAAATACCGGTGTTTACGAATTCAATATAAATAACAAAACCTATCCTACTTCTGAAATAGCTGATTACTCCTCTAAAATACATTTCGTTTAAAAATCTTTATTTTATTCATTTATATTTATGCAAATTCATTTTTATTCTAAAAGTTCTCTAAATATCAATATTTAATTGAATTTAAGAAATAGATTCTAATATTAAAATAGTCTTTAATTTTTGTTAATTTTAACTGCGTGTACTTGGTTTTAGAAATATCCAATTAGTTATTCATTATTTTGGCGTGGAGATGCTACAATTATTGTGGTAAAATTAGATCAAGGAAAAGAGAAAAACTTACGCTGTTTTCGATTTCTTCATTAAATTCTTGCTTCACATAAAGCGAAGCAAGTGCCATACCAAAGCCATCATTTACTAAGCTGACACATTCCTTCCATCGAGCAAAGAACGTTCTTTCTTCCGAAAGATTTGGCACTTCCCTTCGGAAGTCATAATACAAGCGTCGGAAGTGAATATCCAAATACGGCAGGTACTTGGCGACAAAACGCCACGTTAGGTAATTGGCTACTGTCCTGGAAGAAACGATAAAGAAATACACATGAATAGCGATTTATTCTCATATGAGAAATGTGTATCTGTGAAAATGACGAAAAACATCGTATTCATCTTTTATATACTCCTTTTAAATGCATATTTTAAAAATGTTTATTTCCATTTCTATTTCATTCAATGAATTAAAACATTTATAATATTTCTAGGACTCTACTTATTGTTTTTTTTTTAAATTTTCCAAGACAAAATTGGTTGAAATAGAAACTAATGTAAGAGATAAACATAAAAATACCGCATTTAAAATTATAAAAAAAGAATTATAAAACAACCGGTATTTTTTTTATTTAACTAACAGCCAGATAAAAAAAGTTGACAGTATGAACATTCCTATAAAAAAATATTTTAAGCCAAGGAATTTTAATTGGAGTAATTCTTTTAGACTGCGCTATCGTTGGAGCTTGAGTTTGCTAATCTTGGTAATTAATCACAAGTTGTCAGTAAAGTCGACAGTAAAGTAAGCTTTCATAACCAATATACATAAGAAACAGAATTCTATTTCTTAGTAGCGTGAAAATTTCTTTCTTTTTTTTTTTTTTTTTACGTATTGTAGCCATATTTTTTAAACTAAATATCATAAGGTATGCATAGTTATTTTAGCTTAAATTCCTGAATATATTTTTAACGTTTTGTCAGTGAATTTAATAAATTTAATTTAGTTTATAACTTCTTAAACGCACACGTCTGATATTTTAAGCAAGTTTTTTTCATTAAATGCTCGTGTTGCAGTAACACAGAAATAAGCCACCACCATATTTACAATTTATTTCGTAGCAATAGAATATTACATTTACATTTCTATTACCTGTAAAAATAAAATGTTAATAAAATGTTATGTTGTTAATGTAACGTAATAATGTGGAAATAAAATGTTAACAATAATCAACTTATTACTAATATTTTCTTATATATGTTTTTTGGTGTGGAAATGGTCTTAAGTAAATTGTTAATATTTTGACCATCGTGGCTTAATGTTAAGACAACTCTCTTCAAGACGAAAGGTCCCGGATTCCATCTTAGCCTTGCTGAACAAAGGGGGATAGATGTTACGTCTACTTTCTGTATGCACATTTATTGAATAGATACTTGGAAGACACTTGAGTTTCGTCTCTTGAGAAGCCTAAATATGGGCCACTATTTATGAAAAGTTTTCTCTGGAGTTAATTTATGCAGTACATGTTAAATTGTTTTACAATAAACTTAGGCCATTAAACTGCTCATAGCGTTATTACAAAGCTGTTAGTTTAAAGTCACAGTATACTCTGTTACAAAAATGCATGTAATCAGAAGAAAATTTAACCAAAACCATGATATTTAGCCTATGCACAGCTAATTTGTTTAAGAGCATGAAGTCCTAAATTTCCGTTATCCCTCTGAAGTAGACATTACTTGACCACTTGACACACACATTCCAAACATTTACTTTATTTGAGTAAGACCTGGTGATCTGATAAATTACCTCAGAATGAAATGTTAATAGAATTTACTGAGAAAATCTTGCCGTATGTAGCCAAGTGTTATCTTGTTGGTAGGCAGCATTTGAATGACTAGACAGTGTGGGATATAAGACGGGTACAAGATGTCATCAACGTGTTTGTGTTCTGTTAGAATAACTTGGGACATAATTAAAAGAGATTAGTTGTTCCAGTAATTCGCTTTCAAGATTACACTTGTTGTTACTGAAATATACTGTGAAAAACAAAGATTTAATTAAAGCAATAGTTTCTCTGCCTCTACATATGTATGCAGAATGATGATAAATAAGGAAGAAAACGAGGGATTCAATAGAGAAATCACATTACTCCTAATAAATACAGCCTAGTTTTCCAAATTAATCAAGATAATCAAGACAACCAAGTCCATATTAAAGACTCAGGGACAATTGCTATGGTGGACGTTGAAGTTTGAGCCAAAAGTCACTGAATAATATATGAATGGTTTATTTTATCTTCAATATTAACTTTCAACAAAGTATCATGTATCCAATCTAGCATTGTCAGTTCTTTTGAGTAAGCCATCCAATTTATCATTTGAATCTTTTTTTAACTGCACATCTTCTGCTTCAGAAGCATTTACTTCTTTAAGTTTACGACCACTGTATTCATACCAACTAGCAAATGATGTGAACTGGATGATAGTAACACTATTAGTGTATACGGATCTATTATATAGATTGTCAAATCTATTGTTGTGATCCATGAGTGTCCTGTACCATTGGGGTGGGGTATTTTGCTTTTATTTATTTATTTTTTTTCTAACGTTTTTGCTAACACCAAATTATTTAGCCTAATATGTTTAATAAATGTACCTTGTTATTCACTTTTCAAAGTAAGAAAATTATCCGTGTATATGTCTTTTCAATAAAATAATGCTTTTTGCGCTCAGGAGTTCATAGGAATACTTGAGTTAAATTGAGATCTTGATTGGATCAGCTAAGTTCCCTGATTAGCCTTAATTGAGTAATTAATTATGGGATTACTTGAAGCATTAAACTGAACATTTTAAATATCTGTCTGATACAAGAGGCCATTTGCAACAATTATAATCAGAAATATTATACCATTGCAATGCATCTGTGTTTTCAATGGATATTGTATAAAAATGTTCTGGAATTACTATCTCATTCATGAATTTCTCTCTAATAAACAGTTCTTTAATTTAGAAATTTTATATATCAATGGTTTTAATCCCCATATGAACTTCCGCTGAATTCTAACAATTTTTTCTCGATATTAAGCTTTCACTTCCGGGTTATGTCTCCATGCACATTAAATTCACATTAACAGATCTGCATTTTGACGGTAGAACATTTTGTAGAAAATAATTAACATATGAAAGTGTCACTATAATTTAAAGTTATGTAAAATGTAAAACTATAAAGGAACAAATAATTATAAATTTTTGACATTTGAAATCATCAAAAAATTTCAATGAAATTGGAATTTTTCATATTTTTTTGATAAAATTTAGGTGATTTTGAAATTTATATCATAGAAGATATATGAATATGTAAGACAGTAAAAGTTTTTCAGATTGTTTATTTTTAGAAATATATGCATTTAACAATAATGCAAAAACATCCTACTGTTATTTAAGTTATCTATTGGTATGCTAAGCTCTCTATTAATTTATAAAAATAAAATTATCATAATTTAATTAAAATATTAAAATACTCCTCAGTCACTGGAAGACAATCTTTTCATGCTGATATTGTTCAGTCTGATATTGTTAATAAGATTTTCAAATTACTCGAATAAAATATTTGCCTTATTTGGAGTACACTTCAATAGTAAACAACGAATTTTTCATGTGAAACTTTATATAAATAAAGGATAAAATCTTAAAAAATGTAAGAAATATTAAAATCAAATAAGAGATGAAAACTAAGAAAGATGATTGTGATGCTTTTTGACAATCATCATCTCTTCAGAACTGCTCTGAGATATTTGCTTCTAAATTCAATTATCCTAGTAGTCATTTAAATTTCAAGTTTTACCGATATTTCTAAGCAAAATATTTAAAATATAGATATGTAAGGAGTTAGAAATAGTTATTATATTTAGTGGACAAATTTAAAAAAAAACTAATTAAAATGATTTAATGAATTTTTGAATTAATGAGCACAATAATTACTGAAAATCAAGATTTTTTACTTTTTCTGCAAACTCATTTATAATTACATTAGTGTTTAAAATTCATTATTTTGTTATCATATTAAATGGTTAACAACTCAGTCTGATATTGTTTAAATAGAACGTTTATTTATACGTTCATTGAGATTTCAATCAGCATAATTTATACAATAGCGAAGAAACCTATTTATTTTTTAGAATTATAATTTATTTTAAAATTTTTATTATTTAGTTCTATAATAGCATACTTTATTTTTTGTATTCACTTTCTCGAAAAGAGATTAAATTTAGATTTTTTGGGAAACATGTTACTGCTTTAACCTTAGAAACAGAATGTGAAAATATCTGGTCTAGAAGGTTTTCAATATTTTTGGAATTTATAAGAGTTTAACAATTTTTTTTTCATTATCTTAGTTTTACTGAGTCACAATATAAACTAAATTTTAAGCGAACTATTTGAAATTCAAAATTTTAATTCATTAAATAGTTAAGTTATATGGCATATTAAACAATAAGTCATGTATACAAACTATATGACTCAGTACCTATACGAATAATCGACAAAATTTAAAAAAAATATAAATTTTTAAATATTCATTTTATATTTTACTTTTTATTTAAAAATTAATTTTATTATAGCAATAATTTGATATTATGTTTTTCATAGAAAAATTGTTTTTCAATTTGTCATATTGTTCAATATATATTATAAGCACTACTGCTGCATTTGTTATAATTACAGAGTGTTTTGATAATAAAATGTAAATAAAAGGTAAATAATACAAACTATGATCAATGTATCTTTGGAACAATAATAATGAATAAAATTCAAATAAACATAATTTTATTATAATACACAAACATTAAAAATGCTCTAAATGTTTAGCTTCATACTTTTTCCTTGTTAAAAGCTATGTTGCTTTATAATATCAGGTTTCAGATTACATATTAGAAATAGTGCATTCTAAAAGATGATATTTCTAACTTATTTTTCTGTAACTTTGGCTTGGTTTTCGAACGATTTGATATGGCGGGTTTTATCTGTTTCGAGAAACTCTCTGTCATGACCGCATATTGATGTTCATGGATATCAATAATGTTCTATTCTGGTTGGCTGAATAAGTGTTTCACAAGATTTCATTCAAAGGAAATAATTCTCATGATAAATGATTTTGGGTCTTTTCATTCGTTCTTATTATTTTTACTCTCCCCGATAATATCCTTTAATGATTTTTATGAATGATATTTACTACTGGATGATTGTTTCTTGTATAAAACTGCTTTTATATCTTTTTTAATTTTAAAATTGTTAAAAAATGAAACAAATTTTGTTTCTCAAAATTCGAATATGAGTGCATGAGAGAAATATATGTATTAAGCTTTTATTATAAAATAAATATTGAGTTTCGTTAAAAAATACTTCATAAAATCTTAAATATTGAGAACAAAAAAAAAAAAAAATTTGAACCTATAATTTGCCAACCAAATGTTGGATAAAATTATTTTATATTTATATTCATCATTTGTTAAAACTTTATTTTATGAAGCAGGATTCTTTATGGATCGATTTTCCTTATTAAATAACAAATATTTCGGTAAAACTATTCTTCCCTTTTTTTTATCAATGAATAATATGTGAATTTAAAAAGAAAATGAATGAAAAATATTTCTTGGCTAAAACTATTCAGTTCGTAACTTTAGCAGGAATATCATTTTTAAACAGTTTAATTAACATTTCACCGTGATTTTTTCATTAATTATGAATACATCTAGAAAAATCATATTATTTTTTATTCAAAACTACTATGTATGAGATTAAATACTTAAACAACACAATTTACTACAATTAAACAAGTATTTAAAATGAACAATGAAAAATTTTTTATATATATATAGTTCGAACAAGTTAAAATTTATATAATAAATCTATATTTACCGCATTGGGGTGCGACTTAGTAAACCAACAAGGTTTCGGAGATATTTCTCACAATTTACAACTATGTTTAGGTCATTTAATTTATCTTCAGGTAATCCACTATAGTCCAGAATGTAGCCAAGCAAGACCCTCCATTTTATCTGTAAAGATATTAATCAGCTGTATACATGAATATTTAAAAAGCATTAATGAATATTCTGCTTTTTCCTATGAAATATTTTATGAAGTAATTTTAGACCAACATTTTTTAATATATAATTTACTTATATTTTAAACAAATAAATTCAATAAATAACTTTTGTCAATTGCTTAGTTAATTAAGAAGAAATTTTCTTGTAGTAAAATATAACCGTATAATGCTGAAAACAAATCAGAAATAATGAGAATTTCAATGTTCAGAATTTTTCAAAAATGATTCGATTACAATAAAATTACTTAACAGGGAAAATAAAAAGCTTATCACACACACAGTTAAACAACTAGACTTACGCAATTTTAACATTTTGGAAAACATAACTTTGATATACAAGACTTTATATTAATATTTAGGTGAAAATTCTGCAATTTCATGTTTAGTATAAGCAACATTAAAAAATAATATCATATGCCATAACAAGATGTAATATGCCATATCATATAATAATATCATATGCCATATATACGTGGGTAAAAATATAAGACTTTTACTTTCTAATATTTTTATGATTTTCATTTTGCTGAATCAGAACGTAATATCTAGATTTTAAAGGCAAATGCCAGTAGTTAAAAAAAAATAACTCCTTAAAATAACACATATTTGTTTCACATTTATTCTTCACAATTTTACAGAATTTATTAACTGTCTAGGAATACTGCTCGTTAAGAACTTGTTTTAGTTGTAAAAATGACTAAATCTACTAAATCTATAAGAGACTTGAAAAAGAATTTGGGTAGGTGAATTTTAAAACAATTATCTTAAATTAGGGTTTCATTTCTCATTATTTTTCAAAAAGTATAACAGCAGATTTAAAAATCTTTATCTTAATGAAACTTAAAAAAAAATGAAAATTGCTCCAATAAAGTGACAAAAGGTGATAAACTGTCAAAACATTTTTCTTATAATGAATTGAGTTTTAACATTTTTAAAACTCCTTAAAATAAAGTTTTCCTTAATAAAATTATTCATCAATGATCATAAAACCGATAGCAAAACTTTCTAGATTTCTCAGAGTTGAAATTGTAAATTTTTTTTACTTTATTTTCTAAATCAAATCAACCTGTTTTCATTGCAGGTAAAGCAAAGTATCCAAGTCAATTAAATCTCTAACTCAGAATTGGAATTCATTTAATCCTTCCTGATTAGACACACTCGTTAACTAATTGTGACTTTATAGTTCTCAAACATCTATATAGTAATGAGTCTGGTAATTTAAGAGAATTTTCATCGATAATTATTAAATTTTAAAAAACAATCGAAATAGCTTAGTAATACCTATTTTTAACTTAATTTTATAATTTTTTAATAAAATTATTATAATAATAAATAATTAATTATATACTAATCATAAATAATAAAATTATAATAATTACAATAATAAATACAATATTAATAATTTTATTAATAAAACATAAAATTTAAGTCCTACATATTACTCATTAATAAATAAAATAGAGGCATAAATTTTAAATTTTTCGGATATATATATATATATATATATATATACCTTTTGACATTGTCCAAAATTACTTAATATATCAACTTCATTTTTCGGTTGCAAGAAAACATGGTAACAATAATCAATGACTCAACTAGCTAACCAACCATTATTTTACAAATTGATTAATGAAAGAAAATACTTTTTTGGGAAACTTACATTAAAAAGGAATATTTTGGATAGTCGAGCATACATTAAGTCATCCATATGCAATTCGTATGTGTAATCTGCAGCTAACCATATTCAATGCATCGAGGAACAATCGGAGAAAAATGACACGGTAGACTAGATTCAAAATGGTTTCCTGTTCTAAATTGAAAATAGATATTTAACATCGTTTAAAGAACTATCTATTTTCATTTGCAGCCTGCTTCCTGTAAATGATTTTCGCCCGCAATGATTTATTTTTCAAAATTACCAGCTAACTCCTGATTGTATAGTTAGAACACCATCGGTGTACCAGGAATCTCGGAAATTGATCGTTTTCAGCAGCTATTTTCAGCCCCAAAATGTTCGAAAAGTGTTAACTGGATTGCTTCCCCAGCACTTTCTTCATTGTTGAAGCTTATAATCCTGTTCGTAATTTAATGTCGAAAAGATTGAAATTCAGTAATTGGATTGCTATAGACTGATAGTTTATGAATGAAATCTAAGTAAAAAGTATTTTTCTATTATAAGGGAATATTGAATGTCTATTACGAATGATGAAGTTTTGATTCGCTTGATTTTGTATTTTGATTATAATTTTGCTCGTTCGAACAGAAGACTTCATTTTAATTTTAGGAAATGTATTAGAAAAATTTTATTTTTAACATGATGTGATCATAATTTAAAATATTTTAGACTCTTTCTGGGAGTGTTCCAGTAAATTTCATGAACTGATACCATTAGAACATTACTTAATATCATGTCATTTAGATTTTTTTACTAAATTTTTAGGTCAGAATATTACTTTTCACGGATCAAAATTAGCTCAGGCAATAAATCAGACACACATATAAACATCAGCCAAAATCAGCCTTGTCAGCCATTTAAATAATTGAAGTGTTGTATAATTTATATTCATTTACTATATAAGTGATATTATAATTTAATTATATTACTTTATTTGAGAAATATATGAACATTTTCCACATAACAATGAGTTTTTGTATTTCTCTTTTAAATACATTAGAACACTTCAGTAATTCAATAAAATTGGTGTAGGAGTGTTATTACTAAATATTATTTAGTACATACTCTTAGTTTTTTATCATTATAAAAATAATATAAAACCTTAAATAGTTTTCATTCAATTTAATTAATCTCTGTATAAAAAATTTTGAAACTCACTGTTTATTAAAAATGTAAATGATCTTTAATGAATTCAGTAAAACAATGGTTCGAACATATAGAATAAGAACAAATATTTACCCAAGAATTAATAAATTAGCCACTTAAAAAGTACTTATTTCATAATTACATAAAGAATCAAAATAAAAACTTTAAATTATTCCGTAAATCCGAAATTCAAAATTTATAGGACTGAACTCATATTGAACTACATATATCTTTAAAATTTTTGTTAACTTTTATTTCAACAAATACATATGTTATAATGTGATAATGACAATTTAAAGCAATTCAATTGTTGTTGTTACATATAATGTTTGGAGAAGCCAAGCCCGCCAGTCAGGGAGAGGGCGAATTAAGTCAGGAAGAACGTCTTCCGTTTTTGAACAGAGCATCATCGTACGAGGATGGAAGTACGATTTTGGCTCATAGATGGCAGCACCATCTGAATCTTCCAATTTAGAGTTAGAAACCAGAGAAAACCCAAGGCCTGGTTTTTTCACCCTCAGATGTATTAATTTGGAATTGGAACATGGATGACATTGCGACTACGACATATTTTAAATGCCCCAGTCGCCATTAGTGAACTCCATGGATTTTCGGATAAGCAGGGATTCAAACTCACCACCTTCCGGTAACGAGAACGATGCCCTGACGAACCAGGCCACCATGGTCTAATTCAATTGTAAAAGGTGCAACAAATTTGTTTATTGAAATGCAGATGATTCTTTAAAATTAACATAAATTAAAAGTTAAAAATATTTGTAATTTAAACTAATAGTTTTAACTATTTATATTATCAGCTTTATTCATATAATAGACATATATTCCTTTTTTTATTATATAGTTTTTTATATAATGCTTAAATAATAAAGGAACTTAAATGTCTTAATATAAATGTTAATGAGCCAAATAATATTTATTTTGTTATAAAAATTAATGTATTATATACTAAATTGAAATAATTGTTTTGCGCACTATACTGATTATAAATTTGTAATATTTAGCTTTATCTAGCTTACGTTAATTTATTTAAATTTTGTTGGTTATTTAATTGAGATTTCTATTTCATTTGAATTTTTACTTGACATAAATACAATTATTAAAGTTTATGTTTAAGTTATTAACATATCCATTTCAAATGTACCAGTATTATTTTATAATACTGATATAAATTTGAAATGAACAGTATATCCACAAAAAGATTGATTTTTTGGTGTTTACTCTTAAATATAATCAATAAATTAGTTTTTAATGTAACATCAAGCAACTTTATTAATTATCAATTATTTCTTTTTAATATGATAATTATTTACAATGTATCAGTAAATTACTTATTTATTGTAGCACCATCTCAATTGGTCTTACAAATTCCCTAATATTAAATAAATAACCATTTATTTGACTTCAGCAAATTCGGGAACGGTAACTCTCCAAACTGGAAAAGTCCTAGAAAATGGCAAAATTATTTAGAAATTTCCATTTTTCTTCGATTAATCTTTCGAAACGAACTTTTGTTCCGATAAATATTTAAATTTTTGCAATAAATTAAAGCAGATATCTTTTGTTAGGTAAGCAACACACGCTCTTTGCAATTAATATGCAATCAGTTTTGCACACAAAATGGAAATTTTGCTTAAACTTGTAAAATTTCTCATTATCTTTGTTCAACAGTTGCAAATTTGTTTGTAAATTTTCATAATTGAAATTGACTTACGAAAATACACATAAAATTTAGATTTCTTTGAAAATAATGAAAGTACATTGTTTTTGTAACTATTGATTAGTTTTTAAAGTTTTGCATTATAAATAAGAAATTTTAAATTTTGAGAAATATAAATATTTTTTTCTATGTATGCATGATATAATTTATTTTATACATTGAAGTACAAATAGTTATCAGATAGAGGTGAAATAATCAGAAATTAAATAGTAATTGCATTTTAAAAATATAAAAAATTAAAATTTGAAATTTTAATATTTATATTATATTTATTTTTACATGAGATAGAATGCTCTGTCTAAATTTATAAAATATTAAGCAAAATTTAAAAATTATTCCTTATATAATAAATTGACGTCATTTTTTTCATCAAAGTAATAACATCTAATCAGAGGTGGATATTAGAGCTTTTTTTATTAATTTTTTTTATAATGAATGTTTAATTTATTACTAACATTCACATACATAACAAAAATAATAATTTTCTTTTGGAGTTTTGTTTTCTTTTTTTAAAAGAAATTAATGTTTAATACATTTTATAACGAACACAACGATATATAAATATATATATATATATATTTGTCGAGTGCCAGCCAGACTGGTAGTATGGGTGCGCTGTTCCACTTTTTTAATTGAATTGCAATTGGGTGTGGAGTCCGACTTCCTCAGTCCACACACATGCCATTGGTACCCTTTTAAGCAACCATTCATACAAGGAAAGGACAAAGACAGGAGAGCGAGAAAAAGAGAAAGTACATCCATGGTCGCTCGAACCGGTATTCGAATATAAATTATATGACGATATAAATTACCCATATTATATGCGCACAATAGTGTAAATAGTAAATTTTTAAATTATGAAATTTGCTTAAAATTAGAAGTATTTGAAATTTAGAAATTTAGGGGTGTAATATATATGAGAGAGAAAAATTAAAATATTGTATACTAAAATTTATATAATTTTGATATAAATATACTTTTTAATGGTTATAGATGAAATTGTTTCTTCTCTTGATTAAATTCATTAGCAAACAATGGTTCCCCAAATATTATTTATTATAAATTGTTTCTTGAAAATGTGCAGACAGATGATAAACATTTAGGAACCAATGCCTAATTATTTTATCAAATACTTGGACTGCAAATATTTCTTATTTATTAATTTAATAAAGAAAACAAAAGATTAAAATATTTGATTTAACATGAATCCAATTTTGATCTACTTTCTCCAAAAAAATAATTAATAAATTATTATCTAATCTATTTTTTCCATTATTACACTTAAATTGGGGATAAGTGAATCAGTAATTAAATTATTAATTAATTTTATTTAATTATTAATTTAATTTTAAGAAAGTAATTAATTTAAAATTAATATTTTAATATTGTCTAAAAAATAGGAATCTACAAATAAGCTCTAGACTCTTATATTCGCTTAAACGGAGATCTAAGATTCATTAGTTATAGCATTGCTATAATATTTTTATGCCAGTATTATAAAATTACTGTATTGTTATAACTAAAAAATTATGCATTGTTATAAAATAACATTGTTATA
>JAPDSC010165278.1:230700-250212 GCA_026290005.1 Latrodectus geometricus
TATATTATAGTTTCTCTCAGTTTCATGAAATGTTTTAAGAAAACACTTTTGTCAGAAATAAACAGACAGTTTCAAAATTATAAATTAACTGTTTATACTTTTCTTGTAAATAACTATTAAAAAATTTATATTCAAAGTAAAATACAAACTAATAAATACACAATAAGTAAATTTTAGCTGTTTTATATCTTCTTTTAATTTACTTTCACTTTTTATTCTTTTTACCACGTAATATCTGTTGGCAATAATTACAAACTGTAAATGTTACATGATAAATAATATTTACAATCATAATTATTATTTTATGATGTAACATTTTCTATAAATAACATATTTATTTATTATATATTATAAATTAACAAGTAAATAATATATAAATATGTTTTATTAAATTTATATGCTTTATCTTGTATTTACTTTTACGTTTTAATTTTTAATAATTCAAAATTTACAATTTCTGATTGATAATTATAATTATAAATGTTATGTGTGACAAAATGTTATGACAAAATATTGCTTATACAATCATAATTATTTGATTATACTTAATTTAAAGTTCCTCATTAAATTCCATTACCAGTTATAAATACTTACACTATTACGAATTCCGTTATTATTATTTCATTAGTCTAATAATTTCTTAATCTTACCCTATTACTGTTTAATTAATCATATTCTTTACTAGTTTAAGTAACTGTTAATTGACCATTATTAGTTCAATTACCTGTTAATTTAAATTAAAGTGTTGCATATGTGGTATTGGAATCAAGGTTTTGCTTACAAATATGCTTAATTATGCTCTTAGTTCATAAAAAAATAATCTGACTGTAGCTAGTAATCCTTGATTGTAGCTAGTAATTGATTATAATTTGAAAGTATGATGCAAATATATAAACTATAATTTCAATTTTGAGTATGGTGTTTTACAATAATTTTGATTTCTACGTGATTATAGTTTAATAATCTTTATATGGATGAGATTTACTGTACGGTCACCCATGGAGCAATTTTTCCGGATTTGGCGATAAATAAAATTTTCTGGCAACCCATTTTTTCACATAGATAAATATTTTTCAATATTTTTTTTTTCTTTTTTTTGTGTGTGTGTGAAAAATAGCGAGATTTTTGGCGAAATTTGAAAAAGGTCACCAAGGGTGACCATGCAGTAAATTTTTACCTCTTTATATTTTTATCCAAGAAAACAATATACTATTTAAAAGTAGTATCTTACTAGAAAAGTGTTTTAAAAATGAAATATTAACTATTGATGATTAATGTATTCTAATGTTCAGTAAGGCACAGGATGCACTTTTATATCCTAAAAGTAGGGAATCTTTTTGGAAGAAAAACAAAAGTAAAATTCCTAAGGAACTTAGTTTCCCTAACATAAATAAAGTATTCTGATATTCCTCCGAATGAAGACTTAATCCAAGCAAATTTTAGTTCAGGTTTTTAAAGGAAATATTCAAGGGCTGCAAAGCACACTAATCTCAAGACTTCTGTGTCTTTTACCAAAGTTAATATCCTAAAAGCTGATTATACAAAAGTTACTCTTTTCGTACCGGCAATGAAAATTAAAGATTTAATACCCACTCTGGAATGCGGTTTAAAATACTTTAAAGAAATTTTAGTACCTATCTGCTAAAAAATCGACTAAGCTTTGGGAACGGATTAAAATTTTCCTCATAAGGTTTGTAGCCAACTTCTGTTGAAAGATTTCGCCAATGAGGAATACTTACACAAATATTTTCAAGACGTTTATGGGGGATTTTGAGATATTTTAAATATTAATATGATTTTCCCTTATGTAGGAATTTTATGTTTTGATGTAAAAGTAAAGCTCTATTTAAGATGGGATTAAATATTTCTTTCTCTTGCGGGATCTTAAATGTATTAGTCAATATTTTTCAAAAATAGTTAGGAAAATTTGTTTTTATTAAGGATAAATATTCAGGTTAGGTTAGATACGTTTCTTTCTGCCTATTTATAACTATTGAAACCCCTAAACAGCAATTTATTTCATATTTTTAAATCATGGTCTAGTAGAGAGATGTACATTTAAACTAGCATCCTCCTATCAACACTAGCAAAAGGAAATTGTCTGGAAATTTTAATATCAACAGTTTCTTTCAGCAAGATGGCTGCAACCAAGTCAAATACCAAATTCGCTATCTCTCCAAAACAAGATTGACCCTTTTCCCATTAGAATATCAGGACCTTAAAAGAGTTTAAAGTTCTGATATTAACCTCAATAATATTTTTATCCATTTTATATATATATATATATATATCAATTATATATATATATATATATATTATTTTGATTGAAATGATGTTTATGTTCTATTTCATGAGCCAATGAGCCTTCTTTTTGGTACCTTTGTAAGAAAAATTATATGTGAAAAGAAAATATGTATGTACAAGAAAATAATATGCAACTTTAACGATAATTTGAATATGCAAAAATATTTCCTTAATTGGTCGATATTTTTATGCCTTTTTTCTATAATATCACGAGAAATAATCAGAGTGACATGAAGTTCAGAAATAAGAGACCGCATTTTATACTTAAATGATGACGAAAACATAATTGCGCAAAAATGTTTTATTGAACTCACAGTATCGTTACAAGATTGTCTGTTCAAGAGGAAGTATAACAAGCAAATGTTCCTTAGAATGAGATATGCCTCTTCCTTTTATTGTAATGTTATGCTTATTGTATTGTAATGTAATGATTTCTGCACGATCTCTGTATACTCAGCACCAAATAGTCAAACAGTTCTTGAGTTAAGATTGACTATTCTTCAAAGAACAAATGTCTTCATTGCTGGATGATATCTAGAGGACTTAAATGTACATAAACCATCTTCACAAAGTATCCTGTACATGTTCTTTGGGATTTATGTTAGAATAAACCTTTCCTTTCCAGAGTTTACTGAATAGCAGGAGTCTAATATGGCCATTCATTGTTATTCACAATAAAGAAGACTGCTTCTGCAAACATGCACAGGGGAAAGAATAACCTCTTTACAGTAGCAATCTTAGGTTACAGAACTTTTGTCGAACATATAAAGCTCAGTCTGTTCTTTCAGTACAATGCCTTTCCAAATGACAACTTTAAGAAAACCGTAGCAATCTGTTTCCATAATGTTGTTGGGATGAAATTGTGTCCCGACCTCTTTCCAAAGCAACTGGTATTGAGAATCTCCTGTGGTAATAAAACGATTCGCACCCATAGAAAGTCCGTTGATGTTATGTCCATTTTTGGAATATTTTATTTTGAACCACTCTAAATGTTGACACCTGTGGCAAATTTTCAAAGAGTTTCAGCATTCAGGATGACTTACGAATAAATTACCTTTGTGAAGACATCTGGAAACAAGGAAGTCACGACACATAGCGCCATATTTCTGTGCATAGTTGTTGAGAAATGTCGTTTGTTTACTGATTTCGGTCTCTTTTCATCTGTAGGACGAATCAACTATCGATCTTCCGCAGAAGTTGTTTCCCTGGTGTAACCTCCCACAAATTTTTCTAACAAGTGTACTTACGATTTGGAAGGCTTTATGAGCGCGCGAAATAACACATTTGTTGATAACAAAATTTTCAGCTATTCAAGTCACAATTTGTTTCTCCTCCAATTTTTCGATCATACTTCCACGAGTGAGATCATCCAGATGATTTTTTCTATCTATATTTCCCAAAAAATCTCTCTTGCATTAGCAAAGACCACGGATGTTTTTGATTGCATTTTTGTCTTTCTTTTTATTGTAGTCTTGAACTGTATGATCCGTCCGCATGCTTTTCCGGTACATTCATTTCGCTTGTGACGTTTTGTTCTTGATATTTGAATATTCATGACTTTTTCTGTTGTCGGGTTTATTAAACCGATAACATTTTTTTAGAAATTTCATGACAATCTATTAAAAATTGTACTACAAGGTTTACAAGATACTTGTTTTTAAATTACTGCTTATTTAATATGTATTTCATTTTTCCCATAAGCAAATGTATGCTCTCGGGCACATGCATGCCCTACCCGCACACACATATACATAGAAGTAAAATATTATTTAAAAAAACAGTTAAATAACACTATTTATAGTAGAAAATGGGAATTCATATTTAATTTTACCATTTTAAAGTGATTACATGAAACACTTTTTTTTTAAAGAAAATATAATCCAGACTAAAGTAAAGTTCTTTGAAGTTAAAAATATTGGTTGCATTCGAAGAATAAATATCTTGAAAATGATTAAAAGTATAGCGATTTTCCTTTTCCTAATTTAAATAGAAAACTGTTTTTAAACACTTTTAGATTAGAAACAAACTCTTTAAAGATATAATTGATTTTGAAGATTTAATAATTTCTTTAAATTTTATTATGTGTTTTCTGCATTGTCAATAAAACTTCAGTTATAATTATTTGTTTCAAAAATAAGATAGCACGGGAAAAAAACCAGCTATTTACTTTTTTAATAAAATTCCCTTATAAAATTCTAATACATTTTATTGACTAGCAAAATGTAGATATATTTTACAAAATATTAATTAAAATTTTTTCTAGTTCATGATTTCTTAATATTTTTCAATGAATAATGTGGTTATTTTTTAAACTTCAAACGGTATATACTTTGAAAAAGGTAATTTTGATAATGCAGCTTGCAAACATGAAAGCTTGAACATTTTGAGCATCTGAGAATTAACTAAGGGATCTATACTAACAGCATTATTCAATCTTTGTGATTAGAAATTTAATAATTTGGTTTTAAAATATATCCCTTTGGAAAAGAAATAATTCCTTTTCTTTGTGATTATTTCTATACATATGAGAATATAAATAGATGAAAACAATCATAATATAAATGCATTAGAAATGTTAAATAATAAAAATACCAATGGCTCCATAATCTTCTTCTATTCCGTGACTAAAAATAGTTTTTATTCCATTCGCAATCTCTTTTGATGAAAAAAATCAACTAACGCAAAAGGTAACATTTTTCCTGATATCACTCAAAATGTTTCTTAAAAAAGCACTTTTTTTTAGTATAAATCTAGTTAAATACCTCAAAATTTTTGACACGAGCTTTACATCCCCAAAAAAATCTTCAAAACTTGACAGAGATAGATGGAACCCATTAATCTCTGAACTCGGGAGAGAGCTAGATGAGGCTTTATTTAATTACACCATAAATTACAATGTGAAAGCTGTTATATCGCTTACCCACTGACAGGGTAACACTTACCCGATTACCGCCGAGTTCACTTTTTTATAAGCTCCGCTTCTTTTTGAGTCCGTTGAATCCATGAAACATTGAATTTTTCTAAAGTTGTACCTGCAGAGGTAATTACGTCAGCTACACGAAAATTCCCGGAGATTTCGTCTTTTTTTTACACATCGCCCACTTGGCATTACAGCCATTATCTCATATTATTGATTTTTTTTTCTTGCGGCTAGATGAGAAAATAATTTCCGATCCAAAACACGAGAGTTGAATTCATACGTGGATGATTTGAAAGATCATCTCTTTTTATGCTTGGTTTAGCTGTGGTTATTCAGAAAAAAGCATTCTGAGTGTTATTTTCCCCACTGGAACATAAAAAAGATTATCACTGAGGTGTGAATTATTCATTTATGTTGAAAATTTTCTTATTTAAGGGAAGTTTAAAGATAATGTTTCCTAACCGTCATATATATTTTTGAAATATATAAATTCATTGAACATTACTTATTGAAATTAACAAGTTCAATTATGATATGTTAAAAGTTTTAGAAATTTAACAATACACTGAATAATAATTTATTTCTTTTTTACGTTTTTTTAATTTTGATAAATAAGAGGGGTGACCTATTTCTCTGAAAGCAATTAGATAGTTAGTCAGATATTCATGTTAAGTTATGCTTGAAATTTATATAAATAATCCATTGGAATTGCACTTGCACGATGTAGGTTTGATAATCATCCAAATTATAATAGCTAGGCACCAAAAGTTTATTACAATTTAAAAAAAAGAAAAAAAAAGTTGCTTAATTTTTACTTCATGAAGAATTTTGTAAATGTAGGTGACTTTTCAGGCTTTTATTTTATATTAGTGGACCAAAAAAAAATTTTTTTTGTCGTATGCCAAATAAGCTGGCAGTATGGGTTCCGTCTCTCCACTTTTTTCAACTGAACCGTAATGTGGTGTGGAGTCCGACTTCCTCAGTACACTAATGCCATAGGGACATTTATAAAGTAGGCAACCATTCACTTCCCATTTGTACAAGGAAAGGACAAGGACATGAGAAAGAGAGAAAGTACATCCTTGCTTGAACCGGGATTCGAATCCAGGACCTCCTCTTCCGCAAATTAGGCACGTTGACCACTAGACAAGGTTGACGTCGGGCAAAAGATTAAGATGAAGTTATGACATCCAAAATTTACCAGTAGTTAATCATGAATGAATCAACGTAAAACACGAAAGGAATGCAAAATTGTAAGAAAAGGAATATTGAAGAGAATTATGGAAATTAGAATAGAATATTGAAAAAGAAAAATATATTCAGAAGCTGGCAGCACATTGTATTGCTACTAAGCTTTTTGTGATTCAATGGCAGAAATTTTGGTCGATTTGCATGCAATTTTTTTATACCTTAAACTAAGGAAAACTATAAGTTATCAAGTACTAACCCTATCAGATATCTTTCAATAAACCAAAGAATATAAAATATACCAAAATAGAATAAGGATATTCTGAAACTTGATGTTAAATTTAAAGCAGATCTGAGAGGCGAAAAACATAACTAAGATAATCCAAATATCCCAAATATCTTTTTCAATTAATAATAACATTATTAATAGAATCTGTATTAATAACATTACTAATATAACATAAATCCATTTGGTAATGTCAACAGTTAATGATCCTTTGCGTTAATTCTTCAGCAACTGGGAAATTACTTTACACTTTTAACTTTACTTAATATTCAATTCCGATTTTGAAAAATATTAAAGAGCACGTTCGTGTTAAGACATGAATAGGAAATCACATTGTGCTGTCCTTTATGCAACACTTGAGTAAATCTGAATAATTCACTTAAAATCTGGACAAGTAGCGTAGTACAAGCACCGACCCCTCAATATCTAATGAATTAACATATTTAATTAAAACTGCCTTTGTGTCCTTAGAAATTTTGTCTAAAAGAGTATAAAGATTTATGTCCTTTTTAAGTAATATCTCATTGCTAAAGTAAAGGGTATGAAAAATATATTTTAGGTACATTATTTTAGAAATAAATAATTAATAATTAAAAATTTTCTATTTAATCAAATGCTAATTATAATTTAAAACTTCAAACGCCTTTATTAGATGTGCTTCTGAATATAAAGTATATTATATTTAAAACATTTCGTGTCGTGATAAAAATGTTGGTTATATGAAAAAGTGCTTTTGTTAGTAAAAATATCTTATGAAAATAATTAATGATTTATCATTTACAGTATATTTTAATTTTGACTCACTTTAAACAAGACAACGTGATAATGACAGTCATCTATTAACATTCACTTTATAATAATTATTATTATTGTAATATCTAGAGAATTTTCCAGGATTGAGAAAAATTATACCTTTAAAATTGTACTTCACATTTAAATACTGGCCATTAATATTATATATATATAATATATATATTTATATATATATATGAATTATTATATGAAACACACCTAAAATATAAAAAATAAATATGATATGTAACAAGTAATATTTTTAATATTTAGAATTTATGTTATATTTTTAAACATTTTAGAATTCTACCACTTTCACACAGTTTTATATCCATTGACATTGAGTTTCTATAATATGTTTTTTATAGTAATGCATTGTATTTTACACACATAAATAGTTTATTCTGTAAAACTTAAAGATAATTCTCTGTAGTAGAAATGGAAGCACTAAAGAGTTCACAAAATAGTGAATTTTTATGTAAAAGTTTTTAGAGTTTTCTTTTTTACAGTTGTTAATTACTACCCTCTATTAGATATTTAATTAAAAGTTTTGTCGCAGATTGATAGCATGTTATTCAAGAACCAATTATTTATTATCTTTTAAGAATGCATAGAACAAAAAATAAAATTACATGAAATTATTATAAACGAAAAATACTTCTAACACTCTCCATCGACACCATAATTCTCTCTCTTCCCATTCAAAAAAAAAAAAAAAAAAAAAAAAAAGCAAAACAATGTTTGACATCGTCTCGCTGCCTCCGCAGTGCCACCTCGCAAACGTCGAACTTATTATACCTCCTTTACTATAAATTCGCAAATCATATAGTATTAGCAATTCCTATGAAGACGTGATTTACAATGAATAGATGCACGTATAATTATTCTTTTAAACATGGACTGAATCACTTTAAAGTCATTAATTACATAAAAGTATAGATTTTTATAATAATTAATCTCATTTCTTATTTGACGGCTTTAAGCTCAAATGCTAGGAAAACACATGGATGTAAATCAATATTTTAGTTACTCTAGTTTTAGCTAAAAATTGTTTCCACGATTTAAACCCGGTTGCTCATGGTATAGTTAATGAAGAAACTATAATTATAGTTAATACATTAACTATACCATATATATATATATATCGATTATACTTACCATGAGTTTTACCTTATTGAAGTATGCCATATAACTAATGATTAATCATCTATGAGTATTCAAAAGTCCTGTCTTTTGAATAATCATTGATGACTATGATCTTTTTTTAAATAAAATAATAATTACTTAAATTTTCATATTACAACAATAAACGAAGAATAGGGATAATCACTGAATTTTATGATTTTGTTATATTAAGTGAATAAAAAAAGATTAGAGGTTTTGTTTATTTGCTATACGATACGATTATTTTTGCACGTGACAATAAATTGCGATTGGAATCTATAGCTTAAAACACATTTAAAACTACTATTAAGATTCACATCTGAGGTAAGAATCAGATTTACGAACTGTTGAACTAAAGACCAAAGCTCTACTGTTTGACTACCAGATAGAAAAAAAATGCAGTTTTGTTATCCTTTTGAAATAAGACCACTCACTTGATAAAATACAAAAACGAAATAAAAAAATCATTTATTCATATAATTAGAAATATTTTTTTAAGTTTTCATGTGAAATAAATGGTGTGACACTTACTCCTGGAATCATTTCTTCTAACATTGTGATATTAACTTTATTGAAAACGAAATCTTCCTCAGTCTGATTGGTTTCGTTCAGATTGTCAAATGGATCTTCTTGGGAAATCTGGAAGAAAGTAAGGAAATTAATAGTGTCTAGTTGAAATAAGAAGAATTTGAATTTGAGATAATAATTTTCATGTTATATTGCAGTGCTTCAGGAAATTACATTGGTATTTTTCTGTATACTTACTATCACACCCACACTAATTTTCCAAGTAGTGTGGGCGTGATGAATGAATGAGTCCTGAAGATGTGTATGCAAAAATCTTCAAACCATTTCACGAATTTTAAAATGATTTGTGTTTATAAATAATAAAATGTCCCTTTTTTTATTATTCGTAAATCCAAGAAAAAGTTGACACACATATATATAATAGATTCTAGGATTTAAACCAACTTCTGTTATAATTTTATTATATATGCTTATGAATCAAATCTTATAGTAATCAATTTGATTAAGAATGAAATTAAAATATTAGTTTAAATTTATGGATTTTAAAAGTAAAATAGAGTTAAATGATGTTTTAATAAATTTCCTGTGCATTTTGTTTTTGCGTATTTTAAATTTATGCTGTTATAAATCAACAACAATTATACATAATTTTATATATTCTCTCTCATTATATCTCTTTATATGTTTCCTCTCTCAACATTTATTTTTAGTAGCAATAAATTGTATTTAATTTTAGCAATTTAGTTTACTAGCAATACATTTTTTGCGAGTGTTAAACCCAATATATAATGTTGGCTACAAATTGAACCAGACTGTCTGAATTTTACACCAACCAAGTTTAATCATGGCATATAATATTTAGTTTTACTAACAGCACAGTAGTTTGTAAGCGAATTATATTTAAGCAATAGAGAAAAATAAAATAGAAAACATTTATATTTAAAATAAAATAAAATAGAAAACATTTATATTTAAAATAAAATAAAAAAAACATTTACATATAAAATGATGAAAATATATGATTTATCATTATATTTTACATTTGTATTTGTTAATCTTATGAGAGTACTTATGTATAAATTGAATTACGTATTGTTATTCGACCATCTCTCAGAAAATCCTAATTTCTTAAATTTTAACCACATAAATTTGAATACACAAAGTGGTTTCGTGAGAACTATTCAGCATTTATTAGAAAAGACACTTATAATAATTTAATAATATATGCATGCTCTATAATATATTGTAAAAATTAAATATCTGAGTAACACTCTAAATTGTTGGCCATGTAAAGAGCGTTTTTTCAAAATAATTAGAATATATTATGATTTATGTATTTAATGCTTAAAGTGGCATCTAATACAGTGTTCTTCAAATTTAAGACTGCGCCTGATTTTTTTCAAGACTTTATCTCTTAACATACTAACTATAAAAGAACAGAAACAAAAGAATAAAAAAAAACAATTTTTTCCTATACATAATCCAGACACTTTTTTTCATTTACTCCTATTTTTATTTACACTTTAATATGCAAAAAAAAAATATATTTACATAATTTGCAAAGCCTTGGAATTTTTACTCTTTAATTTTATTTACTTAATGCTTTCAAATTATTTTATTACAATTAATTTTTTAAAAGGAGTCATTAATATATATAATGTCTATGATTTCATATCTTTTTAAAAGTGTTGAAAAAAATACAAGTATAAACAAGTCATGTTTGTTGATATTTTTATTTAAATTAATATTATTGTTGAATATTTAAAATCATTTTTCGTAGTCTTTCCTCATACATTAGATTTTTGTGATTTCCTGATGTACAAACCAGATATTCTGACGACAGAAAGGGAGCTAGTTCAATACTTCACACAAATAAAGACCATCATGCTGAGAAGGCTTATACACACTTAAAGATTTTAAGATGTGTGTTTCCATTGATGTGTTAATGGAGGTTTTGGAACTAGTTCTGGAGTCATCCCTTAACTATGGCTTAAAATTACGATTCTTTTGATTAGATCAAGGTCGGCTTGAATAGGCAATCAAGAATAAAAACAACAGCAAAACATGTTTTGTGCACATAAAATACTAGCATGCATGAAATATTTGTATACAACAATTTGCGAAAAACTAAATACATATAAAATATTATTAATGCAAAAAATTTAAACTAAAGATAAATAGAGCTGTGTTCCTTACTGAGAATTCAATTGTTTTTTTTTTTTTAAGATAAGAAGAAACGTTAATTAATCAGTCATCTGAAAAATAAAGAAACAGATTGTTCTAACTTTATTACTTAATAATATTTTACAAAATTAACAGTTCTGCAAAATGCATTAAAAATTCTTAATTTAATATAACATTTAAAAATATAATGATAGAATTACAAAAATCTACATTAGATTTTCCAGAATTATATAAAATTACCTGTTTATAAAATTTCGGTATTTCTGTTTTAAGTTTTCACTAAGAAATTCATCAATATTTTCAACAAATAATATGATTAAAATCATTATTGCTAAACTTTTTTTACCTTTTGCAGCCTTTTTAATAAATATAATTTAAAATATTTCCTTGAAAAGATTGATGAGATAAAATGAGGTAAAACATAAAGTTTTGTTATGCAAATTATTTTTTCTTGTTAATTTAAGTGAAATAAAAAAGAACATATGCTCTCAAACAATTTGTTAAACATGTTTTTCCCTCTGTGTGTATCACAAAAATATGTCAAAAAATTTCTAAAATATTTTATGAATAGTTTTAATTAAAAGTATCATGTAATTTTCTAAGATAAAGTATGTTACATACTTCAATCTACACAGTTTAATACTTAAAATCTGTCTTAACTTCATTGAGTGTCAAAAATATTTAAAATATATAGCACATAAAAATTACAAAATCAAAATCCCAATCAAAACGTAAAATCACTTAATAAAAATAACATTTATTTTACATAATATAATAAAATGTATTTCTATTTACTTTTGTGTAAATCTAAAATTTTAATAGACACTAATTATAAAACATTTAAAATTTGCAATTATCTATGATTATCTTTAGTTTTATATATCTCCGATAGGTGTATATATCAAAAATGTAATTACATTTAAGCCTAAATTTTCAGTTATATCATAAATTTCAAACGTGCCATTTTCTGCTTACGAGTTTATGGCTTCATTAAAAAGTTTAAGGCCTTTTTTGTAAAAGGTTACCGTTCAGAGAGTGTATTTTCATTTTATGAGTATACGTGTAGCAGAGAAAAGTTAACTTACGATGATGAAAGAAGCCTTAAAGTTTAAGGTAAAGTAAAAAATATATAACAATCCTTAATGAGGACATTTTTTACTAGAGAATAGTGTAGAAAAGTTGACGCTAAAGAAATGCCTCAAGAAAATTAAGCTTACCGAAGAAAATTACACTTCTTTTGCTAAGTATCAACAATGTCTGATAACTTTATTTATTAATAAACATTTTTTATCATAGAAATAAAATTTCTGGTATTCCTTTTTATTCTATAAGAATATTATTTAAATATATTTTCTTCAAATTTGACACAGCTGGTATTCGCGGGAGTCATTGAATTAATTACAGAAAACTAAACAATTCTGGAGTATTTTTGAATTTCTTTTATAGTTTAATTGCCTTAATATACTTCAAAAATAAAAATTTAAGAAATTAGTATCACAATTTGCTTAGTTTTACACGCGCGTCATCAAATGCTTCATAAATTTATCATAAAGATTTAATTATTCTTTAGGTTTGCCTTGAGAAATTAATAGTTTTGTACACATTTTGTTTTGATTTGATTTCTCATCAAATGAAAAAAAAAATTGGCTTTCAAGTGAAAACCTGAAAAATCATAAACTTTTTATCATCATTATATTTCTTTCTGTTATATTTTAAAGTAATTATTGATATTGTATTTTTTTAGAATTATATCTAAATTATTACTCTAATATTTTCTAAATGTATAGTTTACTATTTTTTAAAGTGTTGCAACAGTTTGAAGATTAGTGTCTTAAGAGAGAGATTTTTGTAAAAACATAAAGATTAGGATGTATTGGCTTGTGGAACTATTTTGGCTTTTTGTAATAATAAATTAATTATTAAAATTCCTTACAAATATGCCATGGTGTATGATGTTGAATTTCATGTTTGGAACAAGAATTTTTCTTATTTTATTTGTTTTAATATATTCCTTTATTTTTCATATTTAACACTTTTTTTCTTACAAGAAGTAAAATTTATTATGAATTGTTATCACCAAGAAATCCTTTATCAGAAATTGACAAAGAAAATCTGCATGAGTAAATATGCATTTTTGCAACTATCTTAGTTCCATCTTAAAATAATAGTTATTCTAAGGTAGTTTCATTTTTAAAACTATCTTAGAATAACTATTATTTTACCTTGAAAAAATTAATTCATACCGTAAGAAATATATCTGCATATAAGGTAACAAATTTCAAAAATTATTTTTCTAAATATATTACTCATGTTTTTAAAAGTGATATATCACTTAAATACTTAAAAACATTGTATGATAATAAATTTTGTATTAAATCATTGAATTACGGATAATATTTACGTTTATCAACATCTTTAAAGTTTTATATTTAAGTTCTCTTTAAAAATAATCACAGATCAGCATAACTCATGAAAGCAACTCGTTTAAAAAATTGGATATAATTGGAATTTAAGGAATGCAGTTTCCTAATTAAAAAATCTTTAAATATATAATATTCGAAATATTTCAAATTTTCATTTACACAAATTATACCTGTTCTAAACAGTTTTTATTTGCTGTTACAGGGAATTCCTCTAACCTAGCATAATGCTGTCTTCATATATGAATGCCACTTTCATATATTTCGACGTAAAGTTGTGATTGGCTGTTGTGTAATATATTTACATACTGCTACCTACATCTGCAATAAACAACTTTAATCTTGATTGGCTTAGTAAAATTAACATTTACATCTGCTTGATTAACACTTGAAATTGAGTGTATCTGTGTTATTGAGTATGCTGAAGAATAGTGATTGATTGAAGATGAATTGTGAGAATGATGAAGAATAAATGTAAAAGATAAATAAACATTAGGATTCAAAGATTTTTGATATGACCACTGAGAACATTTTAATCAATGAGATAAAAAAATAACAGGCGCAACTGATAGCCATTAAGTCTAAAATAAATTTTCATCAGAAGAAGAATTAGAGGAAGTTAAACACAACATGTTGAAAATGACCAAAATTAAAAACAAATGTTAGATATTTAGATTCACTATGGTTACTGAGGATAGATACTGCTATACGATAACACAAATTTAGATCTAAAAATATATTTCTAGTTCACCTGGAATTATAAGGTAAGGAGGACGTGTTAAATTAATCAAATATAACTGACGTTAGTGTTAAGTACATATATTTTGGCAATCTGCGATGAGTTGTTATGATTCTGATATGTAGGTAAAATATTTTACCTCTTCCGCATTGGCAATGAGAAGTTTGTAAAATAAGAAGCCAAAAAAGGCTTTTGCAAAAGAAATTTTTTGATGTCAAGCACAAAATATTTGATATTTGTAAGATGAATAATTACAGTCACATGAGTATAAATATCTTATATTTGACTGTCAAAACTCGAAAGGCAGGGATTGCATGCAAGACAGATGCTACTTGATCTAAATGAAGTAACTATTTTAACTGCTAGTGAAACATTAAAATAGTTACTTTTGTACAAAATCAATTTTATGCATCAGTTTTAAAACTATAAAAGGTTGCAACTTTTGTAGTTTAAAATTTTTCCGAATTATGTTTACTCAGATTTTACATTTTTATGCTGTTCATAATCAATCTTTAAGTAATTTTTGAATATATGTAATTTATTAGGTGTTTAATTTTAAAAATAAAGAATTTTTAGCTTTTAAATACCTGTTAAACTTAAATCTCAGACTAATCCATGAAAAGATTAAAATTTATCTTTTACTTTCAATTTTAAAGGAATAAATTAGATCCCTTTTTTCAAATATAATAACAATGACGGAAATTAATATTGGTCATTGATTATAGATAATACCGACAATGAAAATTTTTAATATATTACCAGTTTCTTAATACTTATTAATTAATAATCTTTAAGTTCATTAGATTTTCGTTTAAAATTAAACATTGATTATATGAAATAAATAATATGAGTAAATAGAGTCAGAGTTTAATTGTATTCTTTATCCATAAAAGGATGTTAGTAATTCAGAAAATTTATACTAAATATGAATGCAAAATTTTGAATATACATAATTTAAAAAAATTATATGAAATCAAATATATTATCTTGTGATTAAAATGCCTGATTATCATTTTTTGCACATTAGAAACAAAGTTTTAAAACCAAACCGAAACATTTAGCCATTAGATACAACAAGAGGAATTTTTACATTGTTTAACTTTAGTCATTGTTAACATTGTTTAAAATATGTGTTTCAAATCACCCTTTTAAAAACAATAATTTATCACAATAATGGTCCGGCGCAATCATCGGGACCTGTCGTTTAACTGGATCCATTTTACTACGTGTTTTTGCGGCATCTTAAAATAGAAAAGTCATTCGGTAAATTAACAAGAGGAAAGACAAAATGCTTTATTTTCTTTGAAAAAAAAAATCGTTGAAACTTTCAAAGTATAGTTGTTTTCTCTTTCTGAAAGAAGGTTTATGCCTTTATTTAAGGGGATAAAATATTAAAAAAAATAAATAAAGCTACGAAAAAATATTCAATCAGAAAACAATTTTCTTCAGGAGAAATTTCGTTACGATAAAGTGCAAACAAGTAAACAAACATTGGAGGGAAAAAAAGTGATAAAAACAGATGGAATAGAATCATCAACTGAAAAGCTTCAGCAACTGATTGTATTGCAGTCTTGATGCGAGCTTTTAATGCCTTTTACCTCTTTCTTACATAAAAAGACTTAAATAAATTCTTCATTGAATAAAAGGGAATGTCACAAAAATAAATTTCATTCATTTTAGTTCAAATCCTCATATTGGATAAAAATGTCTTCGTATACTTCAAAAGTATCATTCCATATTTTCATGAGAAATGAGATTAAAGGTCCTTATTTTTTAGTTTATAAGATTGAAGAGCTTTATTGTATCTCATATTATAAACAGTATATTGTTTTTAAAAATGAAATCCGTAGTAATATATTTATTCTTATTAGAAAAATTGTTCATCCTAAATAATCTTAAATAGGAGACACATTTTTTAGCTTTTTTTAAGAAGAAAAACATGTTTCATTTATATCAGAATATTTTATGGTAATGTAACTCAAAATAGGATGAACCTTAAGTTTTAATCTTCAAATGGGATTTGATAAGGTAGTAAGTAACTCTCTTACTACCATTTTAATCTTTTACCAGATTTTAGTTTTCAAAGCTAACTTTGTTGGCGGATATTTAAAAATTTGTAAAGAAATATTAGTTAGAATATATGTTAGAAATTAAAAAAAAATACATAAAATTAGTTTACAATACTTGCTAATAAATAACAATGAGGATAATATCTAAGCTTTAAAAGCACAGATTTTTCTTCTTTCATTAAATTAACAAATATGATTTTATAACAATTCAAATAGTTATTCCGGTCAACTGATAATTTTGCCATCTTAACTTTGTCTGCCACATTCTTTTGCCCAATTGCAAACTGTTATTAAGATATGTTTTGTTAATTTACATTATCCTTGTCACTATGGTGACTATCAAATTTGACTAAAAATCTTGGCTTGTATAGCGTTTTACCAGAGCCATGGTAGCCTGACGGATTAGGTCGTCGTTCTCATGATATGATGGTAGTGAATTCAAATCGCTGACCAACTGAATATGGCATATTCGCAAAATCCTTAGAGTAAAATGATACTTCTGAGGGTATCAAGTCAGATGTTAAGGGAATTTCTGCTTATATATATATATATATATATATATATAAAGTTAACTTAAGGTAACTTTATTTCTGTTCCACTAATAAATTTTAATGTTAAATTAGATTAAAAGAAGATTACAGAAATTAAAATTAGATGTAACAAATAAATCAATTCAAAATAAGCACATTTTGATATAAATAAAAAAAAAATTTGTAGGAATTGAATTGTGAAGAGTGATCTTAAAAGCAAAATCATATTAATATCATCCATCTTTACATATATTTTTTGTAAAAAAAAAGATTATTTTTCTATATATGTGTAAATCAATATAAATCATCAATTATTATGCTAATATAATTAATTAAAATTTGAAGTTGATGTTAGAATGATGTATGTATTTTTAGTAATTGAAATAATAGTGTATAACACAGTCTAAATGTAAGATTTTTTTTTTCTACTTCAGTTTACTGCAGAAATATTAAATTTTAGCAAGTTAAAAGAAAGTTTTCATTATATATTGTTGAATCATTTTTCAAAAATATCCCTATAAATTAAATATTGCTTATGACGAAGTAAGAAACTCACTATTGGAATTACTTTTTAGATTTACATCATAAAACTGTACATTAATTAATTTTTCTAATGTATTGCTTGTTCGAAATTAGAAATTCATTTGAACTTACCTTATAGAACTTTATATTACAGGATATATAAAATTGAATTTAATTTGTAAATTTTAAATCTTGGTGTTTCATTTGCTTAGCAGTGACTTGTGATTTAATATAACGATGGAAAAAAATACGAAGTTTAAGAAAATATATTTTTCTTTTTCGAGAAAACTTACAGAATTTTTTTCATGGTCCAAATGACATTCACAAACATTTAGAAATTATTCATGAAGATTTTATTCGGGAAGATATTCCTTAGAAATATCTCATATCTATTTTATAAAAATGAAAATCTTATCGTTTGAAATTCGCATTACCACGAACAGAAAATTCAAAGAATGCCTGAAGGTTTTTATTCTATTTTGGGTAAAAAGGTAAAAAATATTCCTTTGATTTTATATCAGATACTTTAAAATAATCTCTAAATATCTTTGATGTTGAAATATTTCATGCAAGAAATAAGAATTATTGATTCCGAGTTTTATCGTAAATATTTACCTGTTTTAAAGTTTATTTATGAGTAAGGATAGAGAAAATCTTTCATTTCTTTGATTTGGTATTAAAAAGCAACATATAATAAAAGAATTTTAAATTTTTTATATACAAAATTGTCAGTTAAAAGGAAAAACATTGTTAAAATTACACACATATGTAGCTTTTTCATTTAAATCATATTTCAAAAGATATAAAAGAATAGCAATTTAACTTAGTTTTCAATATCAACTTATACGTTTAAAATTTATTTTAAGAAAATCAAAACAAATTTATTGTTTTTAAATTTGTCACAAAATATAATTAAGGAAAAATTTATAATATATAATAAAACAACAACTCTTCAAAATCTCATCAAATAAATAAAAACTTTGAAATCCCTGAAAAAATTATTAGTTTTTATTTTCTACTATAAATTAACATTTAATTAAATAAAAATGAAATTAGTTGACTTGATATTGTTTCTAAAATTTGTAGCACCCAGTTTCTCACAATTTAAAAATCCTGTCTCATATTTTATGTAAGTTTATAATTCTTTATTTTTTAGTTATTCTATTGATTTTATAGCTTTACTCCTAATTTACATATTTATCATTATGAATATCCAAACACATATACTTTTCAATTAAAAATATTATATTTAGTATACGAAGTGAAAGATGTTATGAAATACTAATAAAATTATAAGGATATATCAATAATCTATATTTATCTATCGTGAAAAAGGGACGCTGATAAATATTCGAGCACTTTCATCCAGATAAATATGCATGCGGAAAGCGCAGATGCAATATAAATATTTCTTAGACCAAACATGTGTGGCTAAAATGGAAATTTACTTATATACCGCAGCAGAAAATAGCGATCTAACCACTGAACATAATGAGAGATTGATATATCAATATTGAAATAATAATAATTTCAAACTATTAAAATGAAAAATCTTGAATGGTCGATAATTTCAGCAAGGTTTAAAGAATAAGATCTTTAGATACCACCAAAGTATTTATAATTTATAAAAATGCCTCTATTTATTATAGAATATATATATATATATATATATATATATATATATATAAATTTCTTATCATCATCATCTTATAATATTAATATGCAAATGCTGTCTTCATTGATTCTTACGTATTCCCAATAAAACAATAATTTCTAATTATTGATAATAAAATCATAATTGAAATTATTAGTAAAGTATACTAACTCGGGGCATTGAATGCAAATATATATATAAATGTCATTATA